>CALNHX010003795.1:0-141614 GCA_940337035.1 Agriotes lineatus | reverse complement strand
CATATCTCCTTAACGACCCAGACGTCCCAGATATCCCATATGTCCTTAACGTCCCAGACGTCCCAGATGTCCCATATGTCTTATATGTCCCTAATGTTCCAGGCGTCCCAGATGTCCCATATGTCCCATATGTCCCTAATGTCCCAGACGTTTTAAATGTCCCATATGTAATTAAAGTTTCAGACGTCCCAGACGTCCTAGATGTCCCATATGTCCTTAACGTCTCAGACGTCCCAGATGTCCCATATGTCCCATATGTCCCTAATGTCCCAGGCACCCTAAATGTCCCATATGTCCTTAACGTCCCAGACGTCCCAGACGTCCTAGATGTGACATATCTCCTTAACGTCCCAGACGTCCCAGATGTCCCATATGTCCCTAACGTCCCAGACGTCCCAGATGTCCTATATGTCCCATGTGTCCCTAATGTCCCAGGCGTCCTAGATGTTCCATATGTTCCTAACGTCCAAACCGTCCTAAATGTGCCACATGTCCCTAATGTCCCAGGCGTCCCAGATGTCGCATATGTCCCATATGTCCCTAATATCCCAGGCGTCCTAAATGTCCCATATGTCCATAACGTCCCAGACGTCTCAGCTGTCCCGTATGTCCCTAACGTCCCAGACGTCCGAGATGTCCTAGATGTCCCATATGTCTCTAACGTCACAGACGTCCTAGATGTGCTATATGCTCCTAACGTTCCAGATGTCCAATATGACCCTAAAGTCCCAGACGTCCCAGATGTCCCATATGTCCCTAACGTCCCAGACGTCCTAGATGTCCCATATGTCCTTAACGTCCCAGACGTCCCAGATGACCCATACGTCCCTAACGTCCCAGACGTCCCAAATGTTTCAAAGGTCTTATATATCCCTAATGTCCCAGGCGTATTAAATGTCCCATATGCCCCATATGTCCCTAATGTGAAAGGCGTCCTAAATGTCCCATATGTCCTTAACGTCCCGGACGTCCCAGACGTCCTAGATGTCCCATATGTCCTTAACGTCCCAGACGTCCCAGATGTTTCATATGTCCCTAACGTCCCAGACGTCCCAGATGTCCCATATGTCCCATATGTCCCTAATGTCCCAGGCGTCCTAGATATTCCATATGTCCCTAACGTCCCAGACGTCCTAAATGTCCCATATGTCCCTAACGCCCCAGACGTCCCAGATGTCCCATATGTCCTAAACGTCCCAGACGTCCCAGACGTCCCAGACGTCCTAAATGTCCCATATGTCCCTAATGTCCCAGACGACCTAGATGTCCCATATGTCCCTAACGTCCCAGACGTCTCAGACGTCCTAGATGTCCCATATGTCCCTAACGTCCCAGACGTCCTAGATGTCCCATATGTCCCTAACTTCCCAGACGTCTCAGACGTCCTAGATGTCCTATATGTCCCTAACGTCCTAGACGTACCAGATGTCCCATATGTTTCTAACGTCTCAGACGTCCCATATGTCCCATATGTCCTTAACGTCCCAGACGTCCCAGATGTCCCATATATCTCATATGTCCCTAATGTCCTAGGCGTCCCAGATGTCCCATATGTCCCATATGTCCCTAATGTCCCAGACGTTTTAAAGTCTCATATGTCCTTAACGTTTCAGACGTCCCAGACGTCCTAGATGTCCCATATGTCCTTAACGTCCCAGACGTCCCAGATGTCCCATATGTCCCATATGTCCCTAATGTCCCAGGCGCCTTAAATGTCCCATATGTCCTTAACGTCCCAGACGTCACAGACGTCCTAAATGTCCCATATGTCCTTAACGTCCCAGACGTCCCAGATGTCCCATATGTCTCTAACGTCCCAGACGTCCCATATGTCCTTAATGTCCCAGGCGTCCCAGATGTCCCATATTTCCCTAACGTCCCAGACGTCCTAGATGTCCCATATATCCTTAACGTCCCAGACGTCCCAGATATCCCATATGTCCTATATCTCCCTAACGTCCCAGACGTCCCAGATGTCCCATATGTCCCTAACTTCCCAGATGTTCCATATGTCCCTAACGTCCCAGACGTCCTAGATGTCTTATATGCTCCTAACGTCCCAGACGTCCCAGATCCCCCATATGTCCTTAACGTCCCAGACGTCCTAGGTGTCCCTTATATCCTTAATGTCCCAGACGTCCCAGATGTCCCATATGTCAATAACGTCCCAGACGTCCCAGATGTCCTATATGTCCCATATGTCCCTAATGTCCCAGGCGTCCCAGACCTCCCATATGTCCCATATGTCCCTAATGTCCAGGGCGTCCTAAATGTCCCATATCTCCTTAACGTCCCAGACGTCCCAGACGTCCTAGATGTCCCATATGTCCTTAACGTCCCAGACGTCCCAGATATCCCATATGTCCCATATGTCCCTAATGTCCAGGGCGTCCTAGATGTCCCATATCTCCTTAACGTCCCAGACGTCCCAGACGTCCTAGATGTCCCAAATGTCCTTAACGTCCCAGACGTCCCAGATGTCCCATATGTTTCATATGTTTTTAATGTCCCAGGCGTCCTAGATGTTCCATATGTCCCTAACGTCCCAGATGTCCCAGATGTCCTAGATGTCCCATATGTCCTTAACGTCCCAGACGTCCCAGATGTCTTATATGACCCTAACGTCCCAGACGTCCCAGATGTCCCATATGTCCCTAATATCCCAGGCGTAGTAAATGTCCCATATGTCCTTAACGTCCCAGACGTCCCAGACGCCCTAGATGTGCCATATGTCCTTAACGTCCCAGACGTCCCAGACGTCCTAGATGTCCCATATGTCCTTAACGTCCCAGACGTCCCAGATGTCCCATATGTCCCTAGCATCCCAGAAGTCCCAGATGTCCCATATGTCCTTAACGTCCCAGACGTCCCAGATGTCCCATATGTAACTAACGTCCCAGACGTCCCAGATGTCCCATATGTCCCATATGTCCCTAATGTCCCAGGCGTCCTAAATCTCCCATATGTCTTTAACGTCCCAGACGTTCCAGACGTCCTAGATGTCCCATATGTCCTTAACGTCCCAGACGCCCCAGATTTACCATATGTCCCTAACGTCCCAGGCGTCCCAGATGTCCCATATGTCCCATATGTCCCTAATGTCCCAGACGTCCTAGATGTCCCATATATCCTTAACGTCCCAGACGTCCCAGTATATCCCATATGTCCTATACCTCCCTAACGTCCCAGACGTCCCAGATGTCCCATATGTCCCTAACGTCCCAGATGTTCCATATGTCCCTAAAGTCCCAGACGTCCTAGATGTCTTATATGTCCCTAACGTCCCAGACGTCCCAGATCTCCCATATGTCCCTAACGTCCCAGACGTGCTAGATGTCCCTTATATCCTTAACGTCCCAGACGTCCCAGATGTCCCATATGCCAATAACGTCCCAGACGTCCCAGATGTCCTACATGTCCCATATGTCCCTATAGTCCCAGGCGTCCCAGACCTCCCATATGTCCCATATGTCCCTAACGTCCAGGGCGTCCTAAATGTCCAATATGTCCTTAACGTCCCAGACGTCCCAGACGTCCTAGATGTCCCATATGTCCTAAACGTCCCAGACGTCCCAGATGTCCCATATATCCGTAACGTCCCAGACGTCCCAGATGTTCAATGTGTCCCATATGTCCCTAATGTCCCAGGCCTCCTAAATGTCCCATATGTCCTTAACGTCCCAGGCGTCCCAGATGTCCCATATGTCCGTAACGTCCCAGACGTCCCAGATGTTCAATGTGTCCCATATGTCCCTAATGTCCCAGGCGTCCCAGATGTCCCATATGTCCCAAATATCCCTAATGTCCCAGGCGTCCTAAATGTCCCATATGTCCTTAACGTTCCAGACGTCCCAGACGTCTTAGATGTCCCAAATGTCCTTAATGTCCCAGATGTCCCATATGTCCCATATGTTTCTAATGTCCCAGGCGTCCTAGATGTTCCATATGTCCCTAACGTCCCAGACGTCCCAGATGTCCTATATGTCCCATATGTCCTTAACGTCCCAGACGTCCCAGATATCCCATATGTCCTTAACGTCCCAGACGTCCCAAATGTCCCATATGTCCGTAATGTCCCAGGCGTCCTAAATGTCCCATATGTCCTTAACGTCCCAGACGTCCCAGACGCCCTAGATGTCCCATATGTCATTAACGTCCCGGACGTCCCAGACGCCCTAGATGTCCCATATGTCATTAACGTCCCAGACGTCCCAGATATCCCATATGTCCTTAACGTCGCAGACGTCCCAAATGTCCCATATGTCCGTAATGTCCCAGGCGTCCTAAATGTCCCATATGTCCTTAACGTCCCAGACGTCCCAGACGCCCCAGATGTCCCATATGTCCCTAACGTCCCAGACGTCCCAGCTGTCCCATATGTCCCATATGTCCGAGGCGTCCCAGATGTCCCATATGTCCCTAATGTCCCAGGCGCCCTAAATGTCCCATATGTCCTTAAAGTCCCAGACGTCCCAGACGTCCTAGATGTCCCATATGTCCTTAAAGTCCCAGTCGTCCCAGATGTCCCATATGTACCATGTGTCCCTAACGACCCAGGCGTCCTAGATGTTCCATATGTCCCTAACGTCCAAGACGTCCTAAATGTCCCATATGTCCCTAACGTCCCAGATGTTCCATATGTCCTTAACGTCCCAGACGTCCTAGATGTCCTATATGTTCCTAACGTCCCAGACGTACCAGATCTCCCATATGTCCCTAACGTCCCAGACGTCCTAGATGTCCCTTATATCCTTAACGACCCAGACGTCCCAGATGTCCTATATGTCCCATCTGTCCCTAATGTCCCAGGCGTCCCAGATCTCCCATATGTCCCAAATGTCCCTAATGTCCCAGGCGTCCTAAATGTCCCATATGTCCTTAACGTCCCAGACGTCCCAGACGTCCTAGATGTCCCATATGTCCTTAACGTCCCAGACGTCCCAAATGTCCCATATGTCCCATGTGTTCCTAATGTCCCAGGCATCCTAGATGTTCCATATGTTCCTAACGTCCAAACCGTCCTAAATGTGCCACATATCCCTAATGTCCCAGGCGTCCCAGATGTCGCATATGTCCCATATGTCCCTAATATCCCAGGCGTCCTAAATGTCCCATAGTCTATAACGCCCTAGACGTCTCAGCTGTCCCGTATGTCCCTAACGTCCCAGACGTCCGAGATGTCCTAGATGTCCCATATGTCTCTAACGTCACAGACGTCCTAGATGTCCTATATGTTCCTAACGTTCCAGATGTCCCATATGTCCCTAACATCCCAGACGTCCTAGATGTCCCGTATGTCCTTAACGTCCCAGACGTCCCAGATGACCCATAGGTCCCTAACGTCCCAGACGCCCCAGATGTCCCAAAGGTCTTATATATCCCTAATGTCCCAGGCGTATTAAATGTCCCATATGTCCCATATGTCCCTAATGTGCCAGGCGTCCTAAATGTCCCATATGTCCTTAACGTCCCGTACGTCCCAGACGTCCTAGATGTCCCATATGTCCTTAACGTCCCAGACGTCCCAGATGTATCATATGTCCCTAACGTCCCAGACGTCCCAGATGTCCCATATGTCCCATATGTCCCTAATGTCCCAGGCGTCCTAGATATTCCATATGTCCCTAACGTCCCAGACGTCCTAAATGTCCCATATGGCCCTAACGTCCCAGACGTCCCAGATGTCCCATATGTCTCATATGTCCCTAATGTCCCAGGCGTCCCAGATGTCATATATGTCCCATCTGTCCCTAATGTCCCAGGCGTGCCAGATCTCCCATATGTCCCAAATGTCCCTAATGTCCCAGGCGTTTTAAATGTCCCATATGTCCTTAACGTCCCAGACGTCCCAGACGTCCTAGATGTCCCATATGTCTTTAACGTCCCAGACGTCCCAAATGTCCCATATGTCCCATGTGTCCCTAATGTCCCAGGCGTCCTAGATGTTCCATATGTTCCTAACGTCCAAACCGTCCTAAATGTGCCACATGTCCCTAATGTCCCAGGCGTCCCAGATGTCGCATATGTCCCATATGTCCCTAATATCCCAGGCGTCCTAAATGTCCCATATGTTCATAACGTCCCAGACGTCTCAGCTGTCCCGTATGTCCCTAACGTCCCAGACGTCCGAGATGTCCTAGATGTCCCATATGTCTCTAACGCCACAGACGTCCTAGATGTCCTATATGTTCCTAACGTTCCAGATGTCCAATATGTCCCTAAAGTCCCAGACGTCCCAAATGTCCCATATGTCCCTAACGTCCCAGACGTCCTAGATGTCCCATATGTCCTTAACGTCCCAGACGTCCCAGATGACCCATACGTCCCTAACGTTCCAGACGTCCCAGATGTCCCAAAGGTCTTATATATCCCTAATGTCCCAGGCGTATTAAATGTCCCATATGTCCCATATGTCCCTAATGTGCCAGGCGTCCTAAATGTCCCATATGTCCTTAACGTCCCGGACGTCCCAGACGTCCTAGATGTCCCATATGTCCTTAACGTCCCAGACGTCCCAGTGGTTTCATATGTCCCTAACGTCCCAGACGTCCCAGATGTCCCATATGTCCCATATGTCCCTAATGTCCCAGGCGTCCTAGATATTCCATATGTCCCTAACGTCCCAGACGTCCTAAATGTCCCATATGTCCCTAACGTCCCAGACGTCCCAGATGTCCCATATATCCTTAACGTCCCAGACGTCCCAGACGTCCTAAATGTCCCATATGTCCCTAATGTCCCAGACGTCCTAGATGTCCCATATGTCCCTAACGTCCCAGACGTCTCAGACGTCCTAGATGTCCCATATGTCCCTAACGTCCCAGACGTCCTAGATGTCCCATTTGTCCCTAACTTCCCAGACGGCTCAGACGTCCTAGATGTCCTATATGTCCCTAACGTCCTAGACGTACCAGATGTCCCATATGTTTCTAACGTCTCAGACGTCCCATATGTCCCATATGTCCTTAACGTCCCAGACGTCCCAGATGTCCCATATGTCTCATATGTCCCTAATGTCCCAGGCGTCCCAGATGTCCCATATGTCCCATATGTCCCTAATGTCCCAGACGTTTTAAATGTCTTATATGTCCTTAACGTTTCAGACGTCCCAGACGTCCTAGATGTCCCATATGTCCTTAACGTCCCAGACGTCCCAGATGTCCCATATGTCCCATATGTACCTAATGTCCCAGGCGCCCTAAATGTCCCATATGTCCTTAACGTCCCAGACGTCCCAGACGTCCTAAATGTCCCATATGTCCTTAACGACCCAGACGTCCCAGATGTCCCATATGTCTCTAACGTCCCAGACGTCCCATATGTCCCATATGTCCCATATGTCCTTAATGTCCCAGGCGTCCCAGATGTCCCATATTTCCCTAACGTCCCAGACGTCCTAGATGTCCCATATCTCCTTAACGACCCAGACGTCCCAGATATCCCATATGTTCTATATCTCCCTAACGTCCCAGACGTCCCAGATGTCCCATATGTCCCTAACGTCCCAGATGTTCCATAGGTCCCTAACGTCCCAGACGTCCTAGATGTCTTATATGCCCCTAACGTCCCAGACGTCCCAGATCTCCCATATGTCCCTAACGTCCCAGACGTCCTAGGTGTCCCTTATATCCTTAATGTCCCAGACGTCCCAGATGTCCCATATGTCAATAACGTCCCAGACGTCTCAGATGTCCTATATGTCCCATATCTCCCTAATGTCCCAGGCGTCCCAGACCTCCCATATGTCCCATATGTCCCTAATGTCCAGGGCGTCCTAAATGTCCCATATGTCCTTAACGTCCCAGACGTCCCAGACGTCCTAGATGTCCCATATGTCCTTAACGTCCCAGACGTCCCAGATATCCCATATGTCCCATATGTCCCTAATGTCCTGGGCGTCCTAAATGTCCCATATCTCCTTAACGTCCCAGACGTCCCAGACGTCCTAGATGTCCCAAATGTCCTTAACGTCCCAGACGTCCCAGATGTCCCATATGTTTCATATGTCTCTAATGTCCCAGGCGTCCTAGATGTTCCATATGTCCCTAACGTCCCAGACGTCCCAGACGTCCTAGATGTCCCAAATGTCCTTAACGTCCCAGACGTCCCAGATGTCCCATATGTTTCATATGTTTCTAATGTCCCAGGCGTCCTAGTTGTTCCATATGTCCCTAACGTCCCAGACGTCCCAGATGTCCCAGATGTCCCATATGTCCCTAACGTCCCAGACGTCCCAGATGTCCCATATGTCCCTAATATCCCAGGCGTAGTAAATGTCCCATATGTCCTTAACGTCCCAGGCGTCCCAGACGCCCTAGATGTCCCATATGTCCTTAACGTCCCAGACGTCCCAGACGTCCTAGATGTCCCATATGTCCTTAACGTCCCAGACGTCCCAGATGTTTCATATGTCCCTAGTATCCCAGACGTCCCAGATGTCCCATATGCCCTTAACGTCCCAGACGTCCCAGATGTCCCATATGTAACTAACGTCCCAGACGTCCCAGATGTCCCATATGTCCCATATGTCCCTAATGTCCCAGGCGTCCCAGATGTCCCATATGTCCCATATATCCCTAATGTCCCAGGCGTCCTAAATGTCCCATATGTCTTTAACGTCCCAGACGTCCCAGACGTCCTAGATGTCCCATATGTCCTTAACGTCCCAGACGCCCCAGATTTACCATATGTCCCTAACGTCCCAGACGTCCCAGATGTCCCATATGTCCCTAATGTCCCAGACGTCCTAGATGTCCCATATATTCTTAACGTCCCAGACGTCCCAGTATATCCCATATGTCCTATACCTCCCTAACGTCCCAGACGTCCCAGATGTCCCATATCTCCCTAACGTCCCAGATGTTCTATATGTCCCTAAAGTCCCAGACGTCCTAGATGTCTTATATGTCCCTAACGTCCCAGACGTCCCAGATTTCCCATATGTCCCTAACGTCCCAGACGTGCTAGATGTCCCTTATATCCTTAACGTCCCAGACGTCCCAGATGTCCCATATGCCAATAACGTCCCAGACGTCCCAGATGTCCTATATGTCCCATATGTCCCTAATGTCCCAGGCGTCCCAGACCTCTTATATGTCCCATATGTCCCTAACGTCCAGGGCGTCCTAAATGTCCAATATGTCCTTAACGTCCCAGACGTCCCAGTATATCCCATATGTCCTATACCTCCCTAACGTCCCAGACGTCCCAGACGTCCTAGATGTCCCATATGTCCTAAACGTCCCAGACGTCCCAGATGTCCCATATGTCCGTAACGTCACAGACGTCCCAGATGTTCAATGTGTCCCATATGTCCCTAACGTCCCAGACGTCCCAGATGACCCATAGGTCCCTAACCTCCAGACGTCCCAGATGTCCCAAAGGTCTTATATATCCCTAATGTCCCAGGCGTATTAAATGTCCCATATGTCCCTAATGTGCCAGGCGTCCTAAATGTCCCATATGTCCTTAACGTCCCGGACGTCCCAGACGTCCTAGATGTCCCATATGTCCTTAACGTCCCAGACGTCCCAAATGTTTTATATGTCCCTAACATCCCAGACGTCCCAGATGACCCATATGTCCCATATGTCCCTAATGTCCCAGACGTCCTAGATGTCCCATATATCCTTAACGTCCCAGACGTCCCAGTATATCCCATATGTCCTATACCTCCCTAACGTCCCAGACGTCCCAGATGTCCCATATGTCCCTAACGTCCCAGATGTTCCATATGTCCCTAAAGTCCCAGACGTCCTAGATGTCTTATATGTCCCTAACGTCCCAGACGTCCCAGATCTCCCATATGTCCCTAACGTTCCAGACGTGCTAGATGTTCCTTATATCCTTAACGTCCCAGACGTCCCAGATGTCCCATATGCCAATAACGTCCCAGACGTCCCAGATGTCCTACATGTCCCATATGTCCCTAACGTCCCAGGCGTCCCAGACCTCCCATATGTCCCATATGTCCCTAACGTCCACGGCGTCCTAAATGTCCAATGTGTCCTTAACGTCCCAGACGTCCCAGACGTCCTAGATGTCCCATATGTCCTAAACGTCCCAGACGTCCCAGATGTTCAATGTGTCCCATATGTCCCTAATGTCCCAGGCCTCCTAAATGTCCCATATGTCCTTAACGTCCCAGGCGTCCCAGATGTCCCATATGTCCGTAACGTCCCAGACGTCCCAGATGTTCAATGTGTCCCATATGTCCCTAATGTCCCAGGCGTCCCAGATGTTCCATATGTCCCAAATGTCCCTAATGTCCCAGGCGTCCTAAATGTCCCATATGTCCTTAACGTTCCAGACGTCCCAGACGTCTTAGATGTCCCAAATGTTCTTAACGTCCCAGATGTCCCATATGTCCCATATGTCCCTAATGTCCCAGGCGTCCTAGATATTCCATATGTCCCTAACGTCCCAGACGTCCTAAATGTCCCATATGGCCCTAACGTCCCAGACGTCCCAGATGTCCCATATGTCTCATATGTCCCTAATGTCCCAGGCGTCCCAGATGTCATATATGTCCCATCTGTCCCTAATGTCCCAGGCGTGCCAGATCTCCCATATGTCCCAAATGTCCCTAATGTCCCAGGCGTTTTAAATGTCCCATATGTCCTTAACGTCCCAGACGTCCCAGACGTCCTAGATGTCCCATATGTCTTTAACGTCCCAGACGTCCCAAATGTCCCATATGTCCCATGTGTCCCTAATGTCCCAGGCGTCCTAGATGTATCATATGTCCCTAACGTCCCAGACGTCCCAGATGTCCCATATGTCCCATATGTCCCTAATGTCCCAGGCGTCCTAGATATTCCATATGTCCCTAACGTCCCAGACGTCCTAAATGTCCCATATGGCCCTAACGTCCCAGACGTCCCAGATGTCCCATATGTCTCATATGTCCCTAATGTCCCAGGCGTCCCAGATGTCATATATGTCCCATCTGTCCCTAATGTCCCAGGCGTGCCAGATCTCCCATATGTCCCAAATGTCCCTAATGTCCCAGGCGTTTTAAATGTCCCATATGTCCTTAACGTCCCAGACGTCCCAGACGTCCTAGATGTCCCATATGTCTTTAACGTCCCAGACGTCCCAAATGTCCCATATGTCCCATGTGTCCCTAATGTCCCAGGCGTCCTAGATGTTCCATATGTTCCTAACGTCCAAACCGTCCTAAATGTGCCACATGTCCCTAATGTCCCAGGCGTCCCAGATGTCGCATATGTCCCATATGTCCCTAATATCCCAGGCGTCCTAAATGTCCCATATGTTCATAACGTCCCAGACGTCTCAGCTGTCCCGTATGTCCCTAACGTCCCAGACGTCCGAGATGTCCTAGATGTCCCATATGTCTCTAACGCCACAGACGTCCTAGATGTCCTATATGTTCCTAACGTTCCAGATGTCCAATATGTCCCTAAAGTCCCAGACGTCCCAAATGTCCCATATGTCCCTAACGTCCCAGACGTCCTAGATGTCCCATATGTCCTTAACGTCCCAGACGTCCCAGATGACCCATACGTCCCTAACGTCCCAGACGTCCCAGATGTCCCAAAGGTCTTATATATCCCTAATGTCCCAGGCGTATTAAATGTCCCATATGTCCCATATGTCCCTAATGTGCCAGGCGTCCTAAATGTCCCATATGTCCTTAACGTCTCGGACGTCCCAGACGTCCTAGATGTCCCATATGTCCTTAACGTCCCAGACGTCCCAGTGGTTTCATATGTCCCTAACGTCCCAGACGTCCCAGATGTCCCATATATCCTTAACGTCCCAGACGTCCCAGACGTCCTAAATGTCCCATATGTCCCTAATGTCCCAGACGTCCTAGATGTCCCATATGTCCCTAACGTCCCAGACGTCTCAGACGTCCTAGATGTCCCATATGTCCCTAACGTCCCAGATGTTCCATATGTCCCTAAAGTCCCAGACGTCCTAGATGTCTTATATGTCCCTAACGTCCCAGACGTCCCAGATCTCCCATATGTCCCTAACGTTCCAGACGTGCTAGATGTTCCTTATATCCTTAACGTCCCAGACGTCCCAGATGTCCCATATGCCAATAACGTCCCAGACGTCCCAGATGTCCTACATGTCCCATATGTCCCTAACGTCCCAGGCGTCCCAGACCTCCCATATGTCCCATATGTCCCTAACGTCCACGGCGTCCTAAATGTCCAATGTGTCCTTAACGTCCCAGACGTCCCAGACGTCCTAGATGTCCCATATGTCCTAAACGTCCCAGACGTCCCAGATGTTCAATGTGTCCCATATGTCCCTAATGTCCCAGGCCTCCTAAATGTCCCATATGTCCTTAACGTCCCAGGCGTCCCAGATGTCCCATATGTCCGTAACGTCCCAGACGTCCCAGATGTTCAATGTGTCCCATATGTCCCTAATGTCCCAGGCGTCCCAGATGTTCCATATGTCCCAAATGTCCCTAATGTCCCAGGCGTCCTAAATGTCCCATATGTCCTTAACGTTCCAGACGTCCCAGACGTCTTAGATGTCCCAAATGTTCTTAACGTCCCAGATGTCCCATATGTCCCATATGTCCCTAATGTCCCAGGCGTCCTAGATATTCCATATGTCCCTAACGTCCCAGACGTCCTAAATGTCCCATATGGCCCTAACGTCCCAGACGTCCCAGATGTCCCATATGTCTCATATGTCCCTAATGTCCCAGGCGTCCCAGATGTCATATATGTCCCATCTGTCCCTAATGTCCCAGGCGTGCCAGATCTCCCATATGTCCCAAATGTCCCTAATGTCCCAGGCGTTTTAAATGTCCCATATGTCCTTAACGTCCCAGACGTCCCAGACGTCCTAGATGTCCCATATGTCTTTAACGTCCCAGACGTCCCAAATGTCCCATATGTCCCATGTGTCCCTAATGTCCCAGGCGTCCTAGATGTATCATATGTCCCTAACGTCCCAGACGTCCCAGATGTCCCATATGTCCCATATGTCCCTAATGTCCCAGGCGTCCTAGATATTCCATATGTCCCTAACGTCCCAGACGTCCTAAATGTCCCATATGGCCCTAACGTCCCAGACGTCCCAGATGTCCCATATGTCTCATATGTCCCTAATGTCCCAGGCGTCCCAGATGTCATATATGTCCCATCTGTCCCTAATGTCCCAGGCGTGCCAGATCTCCCATATGTCCCAAATGTCCCTAATGTCCCAGGCGTTTTAAATGTCCCATATGTCCTTAACGTCCCAGACGTCCCAGACGTCCTAGATGTCCCATATGTCTTTAACGTCCCAGACGTCCCAAATGTCCCATATGTCCCATGTGTCCCTAATGTCCCAGGCGTCCTAGATGTTCCATATGTTCCTAACGTCCAAACCGTCCTAAATGTGCCACATGTCCCTAATGTCCCAGGCGTCCCAGATGTCGCATATGTCCCATATGTCCCTAATATCCCAGGCGTCCTAAATGTCCCATATGTTCATAACGTCCCAGACGTCTCAGCTGTCCCGTATGTCCCTAACGTCCCAGACGTCCGAGATGTCCTAGATGTCCCATATGTCTCTAACGCCACAGACGTCCTAGATGTCCTATATGTTCCTAACGTTCCAGATGTCCAATATGTCCCTAAAGTCCCAGACGTCCCAAATGTCCCATATGTCCCTAACGTCCCAGACGTCCTAGATGTCCCATATGTCCTTAACGTCCCAGACGTCCCAGATGACCCATACGTCCCTAACGTCCCAGACGTCCCAGATGTCCCAAAGGTCTTATATATCCCTAATGTCCCAGGCGTATTAAATGTCCCATATGTCCCATATGTCCCTAATGTGCCAGGCGTCCTAAATGTCCCATATGTCCTTAACGTCTCGGACGTCCCAGACGTCCTAGATGTCCCATATGTCCTTAACGTCCCAGACGTCCCAGTGGTTTCATATGTCCCTAACGTCCCAGACGTCCCAGATGTCCCATATATCCTTAACGTCCCAGACGTCCCAGACGTCCTAAATGTCCCATATGTCCCTAATGTCCCAGACGTCCTAGATGTCCCATATGTCCCTAACGTCCCAGACGTCTCAGACGTCCTAGATGTCCCATATGTCCCTAACGTCCCAGACGTCCTAGATGTCCCATTTGTCCCTAACTTCCCAGACGGCTCAGACGTCCTAGATGTCCTATATGTCCCTAACGTCCTAGACGTACCAGATGTCCCATATGTTTCTAACGTCTCAGACGTCCCATATGTCCCATATGTCCTTAACGTCCCAGACGTCCCAGATGTCCCATATGTCTCATATGTCCCTAATGTCCCAGGCGTCCCAGATGTCCCATATGTCCCATATGTCCCTAATGTCCCAGACGTTTTAAATGTCTTATATGTCCTTAACGTTTCAGACGTCCCAGACGTCCTAGATGTCCCATATGTCCTTAACGTCCCAGACGTCCCAGATGTCCCATATGTCCCATATGTACCTAATGTCCCAGGCGCCCTAAATGTCCCATATGTCCTTAACGTCCCAGACGTCCCAGACGTCCTAAATGTCCCATATGTCCTTAACGACCCAGACGTCCCAGATGTCCCATATGTCTCTAACGTCCCAGACGTCCCATATGTCCCATATGTCCCATATGTCCTTAATGTCCCAGGCGTCCCAGATGTCCCATATTTCCCTAACGTCCCAGACGTCCTAGATGTCCCATATCTCCTTAACGACCCAGACGTCCCAGATATCCCATATGTTCTATATCTCCCTAACGTCCCAGACGTCCCAGATGTCCCATATGTCCCTAACGTCCCAGATGTTCCATAGGTCCCTAACGTCCCAGACGTCCTAGATGTCTTATATGCCCCTAACGTCCCAGACGTCCCAGATCTCCCATATGTCCCTAACGTCCCAGACGTCCTAGGTGTCCCTTATATCCTTAATGTCCCAGACGTCCCAGATGTCCCATATGTCAATAACGTCCCAGACGTCTCAGATGTCCTATATGTCCCATATCTCCCTAATGTCCCAGGCGTCCCAAACCTCCCATATGTCCCATATGTCCCTAATGTCCAGGGCGTCCTAAATGTCCCATATGTCCTTAACGTCCCAGACGTCCCAGACGTCCTAGATGTCCCATATGTCCTTAACGTCCCAGACGTCCCAGATATCCCATATGTCCCATATGTCCCTAATGTCCAGGGCGTCCTAAATGTCCCATATCTCCTTAACGTCCCAGACGTCCCAGACGTCCTAGATGTCCCAAATGTCCTTAACGTCCCAGACGTCCCAGATGTCCCATATGTTTCATATGTTTCTAATGTCCCAGGCGTCCTAGATGTTCCATATGTCCCTAACGTCCCAGACGTCCCAGACGTCCTAGATGTCCTAAATGTCCTTAACGTCCCAGACGTCCCAGATGTCCCATATGTTTCATATGTTTCTAATGTCCCAGGCGTCCTAGTTGTTCCATATGTCCCTAACGTCCCAGACGTCCCAGATGTCCCAGATGTCCCATATGTCCCTAACGTCCCAGACGTCCCAGATGTCCCATATGTCCCTAATATCCCAGGCGTAGTAAATGTCCCATATGTCCTTAACGTCCCAGGCGTCCCAGACGCCCTAGATGTCCCATATGTCCTTAACGTCCCAGACGTCCCAGACGTCCTAGATGTCCCATATGTCCTTAACGTCCCAGACGTCCCAGATGTTTCATATGTCCCTAGTATCCCAGACGTCTCAGATGTCCCATATGCCCTTAACGTCCCAGACGTCCCAGATGTCCCATATGTAACTAACGTCCCAGACGTCCCAGATGTCCCATATATGGGACATATATCCCTAATGTCCCAGGCGTCCTAAATGTCCCATATGTCTTTAACGTCCCAGACGTCCCAGACGTCCTAGATGTCCCATATGTCCTTAACGTCCCAGACGCCCCAGATTTACCATATGTCCCTAACGTCCCAGACGTCCCAGATGTACCATATGTCCCTAATGTCCCAGACGTCCTAGATGTCCCATATATTCTTAACGTCCCAGACGTCCCAGTATATCCCATATGTCCTATACCTCCCTAACGTCCCAGACGTCCCTGATGTCCCATATCTCCCTAACGTCCCAGATTTTCTATATGTCCCTAAAGTCCCAGACGTCCTAGATGTCTTATATGTCCCTAACGTCCCAGACGTCCCAGATCTCCCATATGTCCCTAACGTCCCAGACGTGCTAGATGTCCCTTATATCCTTAACGTCCCAGACGTCCCAGATGTCCCATATGCCAATAACGTCCCAGACGTCCCAGATGTCCTATATGTCCCATATGTCCCTAATGTCCCAGGCGTCCCAGACCTCTTATATGTCCCATATGTCCCTAACGTCCAGGGCGTCCTAAATGTCCAATATGTCCTTAACGTCCCAGACGTCCCAGACGTCCTAGATGTCCCATATGTCCTAAACGTCCCAGACGTCACAGATGTCCCATATGTCCGTAACGTCACAGACGTCCCAGATGTTCAATGTGTCCCATATGTCCCTAACGTCCCAGACGTCCCAGATGACCCATAGGTCCCTAACCTCCAGACGTCCCAGATGTCCCAAAGGTCTTATATATCCCTAATGTCCCAGGCGTATTAAATGTCCCATATGTCCCTAATGTGCCAGGCGTCCTAAGTGTCCCATATGTCCTTAACGTCCCGGACGTCCCAGACGTCCTAGATGTCCCATATGTCCTTAACGTCCCAGACGTCCCAAATGTTTTATATGTCCCTAACATCCCAGACGTCCCAGATGACCCATATGTCCCATATGTCCCTAATGTCCCAGACGTCCTAGATGTCCCATATATCCTTAACGTCCCAGACGTCCCAGTATATCCCATATGTCCTATACCTCCCTAACGTCCCAGACGTCCCAGATGTCCCATATGTCCCTAACGTCCCAGATGTTCCATATGTCCCTAAAGTCCCAGACGTCCTAGATGTCTTATATGTCCCTAACGTCCCAGACGTCCCAGATCTCCCATATGTCCCTAACGTTCCAGACGTGCTAGATGTTCCTTATATCCTTAACGTCCCAGACGTCCCAGATGTCCCATATGCCAATAACGTCCCAGACGTCCCAGATGTCCTACATGTCCCATATGTCCCTAATGTCCCAGGCGTCCCAGACCTCCCATATGTCCCATATGTCCCTAACGTCCACGGCGTCCTAAATGTCCAATGTGTCCTTAACGTCCCAGACGTCCCAGACGTCCTAGATGTCCCATATGTCCTAAACGTCCCAGACGTCCCAGATGTTCAATGTGTCCCATATGTCCCTAATGTCCCAGGCCTCCTAAATGTCCCATATGTCCTTAACGTCCCAGGCGTCCCAGATGTCCCATATGTCCGTAACGTCCCAGACGTCCCAGATGTTCAATGTGTCCCATATGTCCCTAATGTCCCAGGCGTCCCAGATGTCCCATATGTCCCAAATGTCCCTAATGTCCCAGGCGTCCTAAATGTCCCATATGTCCTTAACGTTCCAGACGTCCCAGACGTCTTAGATGTCCCAAATGTTCTTAACGTCCCAGATGTCCCATATGTCCCATATGTTTCTAATGTCCCAGGCGTCCTAGATGTTCCATATGTCCCTAACGTCCCAGATGTCCCAGATGTCCTATATGTCCCATATGTCCTTAACGTCCCAGACGTCCCAAATATCCCATATGTCCTTAACGTCCCAGACGTCCCAAATGTCCCATATGTCCCTAATGTCCCAGGCGTCCTAAATGTCCCATATGTCCTTAACGTCCCAGACGTCCCAGACGCCCTAGATGTCCCATATGTCATTAACGTCCCGGACGTCCCAGATGTCCCATATGTCCCTAACGTCCCAGACGTCCCAGCTGTCCCATATGTCCCATATGTCCCTAATGTCCGAGGCGTCCCAGATGTCCCATATGTCCCATATGTCCCTAATGTCCCAGGCGTCCTAAATGTCCCATATGTCCTAGATGTCCCATATGTCATTAACGTCCCGGACGTCCCAGATGTCCCATATGTCCCTAACGTCCCAGACGTCCCAGCTGTCCCATATGTCCCATATGTCCCTAATGTCCGAGGCGTCCCAGACGTCCCAGATGTCCCATATGTCCCATGTGTCCCTAACGACCCAGGCGTCCTAGATGTTCCATATGTCCCTAACGTCCAAGACGTCCTAAATGTCCCATATGTCCCTAACGTCCCAGATGTTCCATATGTCCCTAACGTCCCAGACGTCCTAGATGTCCTATATGTCCCTAACGTCCCAGACGTCCCAGATCTCCCATATGTCCCTAACGTCCCAGACGTCCTAGATGTCCCTTATATCCTTAACGACCCAGACGTCCCAGATGTCCAATATGTCCCTAACGTCCCAGACGTCCTAGATGTCCTATATGTCCCTAACGTCCCAGACGTCCCAGATCTCCCATATGTCCCTAACGTCCCAGACGTCCTAGATGTCCCTTATATCCTTAACGACCCAGACGTCCCAGATGTCCTATATGTCCCATCTGTCCCTAATGTCCCAGGCGTCCCAGATCTCCCATATGTCCCAAATGTCTCTAATGTCATAGGCGTCTTAAATGTCCCATATGTCCTTAACGTCCCAGACGTCCCAGACGTCCTAGATGTCCCATATGTCCTTAACGTCCCAGACGTCCCAAATGTCCCATATGTCCCATGTGTTCCTAATGTCCCAGGCATCCTAGATGTTCCATATGTTCCTAACGTCCAAACCGTCCTAAATGTGCCACATGTCCCTAATGTCCCAGGCGTCCCAGATGTCGCATATGTCCCATATGTCCCTAATAGCCCAGGCGTCCTAAATGTCCTATATGTCCATAACGTCCTAGACGTCTCAGCTGTCCCGTATGTCCCTAACGTCCCAGACGTCCGAGATGTCTTAGATGTCCCATATGTCTCTAACGTCACAGACGTCCTAGATGTCCTATATGTTCCTAACGTTCCAGATGTCCAATATGTCCCTAAAGTCCCAGACGTCCCAGATGTCCCATATGTCCCTAACATCCCAGACGTCCTAGATGTCCCGTATGTCCTTAACGTCCCAGACGTCCCAGATGACCCATAGGTCCCTAACGTCCCAGACGCCCCAGATGTCCCTAATTTCTTATATATCCCTAATGTCCCAGGCGTATTAAATGTCCCATATGTCCCATATGTCCCTAATGTGCCAGGCGTCCTAAATGTCCCATATGTCCTTAACGTCCCGTACGTCCCAGACGTCCTAGATGTCCCATATGTCCTTAACGTCCCAGACGTCCCAGATGTCCCATATGTCTCATATGTCCCTAATGTCCCAGGCGTCCCAGATGTCATATATGTCCCATCTGTCCCTAATGTCCTAGGCGTGCCAGATCTCCCATATGTCCCAAATGTCCCTAATGTCCCAGGCGTCCTAAATGTCCCATATGTCCTTAACGTCCCAGACGTCCCAGACGTCCTAGATGTCCCATATGTCCTTAACGTCCCAGACGTCCCAAATGTCCCATATGTCCCATGTGCCCTAATGTCCCAGGAGTCCTAGATGTTCCATATGTTCCTAACGTCCAAACTGTCCTAAATGTGCCACATGTCCCTAATGTCCCAGGCGTCCCAGATGTCGCATATGTCCCATATGTCCCTAATATCCCAGGCGTCCTAAATGTCCCATATGTCCATAACGTCCCAGACGTCTCAGCTGTCCCGTATGTCCCTAACGTCCCAGACGTCCGAGATGTCCTAGATGTCCCATATGTCTCTAACGCCACAGACGTCCTAGATGTCCTATATGTTCCTAACGTTCCAGATGTCCAATATGTCCCTAAAGTCCCAGACGTCCCAAATGTCCCATATGTCCCTAACGTCCCAGACGTCCTAGATGTCCCATATGTCCTTAACGTCCCAGACGTCCCAGATGACCCATACGTCCCTAACGTCCCAGACGTCCCAGATGTCCCAAAGGTCTTATATATCCCTAATGTCCCAGGCGTATTAAATGTCCCATATGTCCCATATGTCCCTAATGTGCCAGGCGTCCTAAATGTCCCATATGTCCTTAACGTCCCGGACGTCCCAGACGTCCTAGATGTCCCATATGTCCTTAACGTCCCAGACGTCCCAGATGTTTCATATGTCCCTAACGTCCCAGACGTCCCAGATGTCCCATATGTCCCATATGTCCCTAATGTCCCAGGCGTCCTAGATATTCCATATGTCCCTAACGTCCCAGACGTCCTAAATGTCCCATATGTCCCTAACGTCCCAGACGTCCCAGATGTCCCATATATCCTTAACGTCCCAGACGTCCCAGACGTCTTAAATGTCCCATATGTCCCTAATGTCCCAGACGTCCTAGATGTCCCATATGTCCCTAACGTCCCAGACGTCTCAGACGTCCTAGATGTCCCATATGTCCCTAACGTCCCAGACGTCCTGGATGTCCCATATGTCCCTAACTTCCCAGACGTCTCAGACGTCCTAGATGTCCTATATGTCCCTAACGTCCTAGACGTACCAGATGTCCCATATGTTTCTAACGTCTCAGACGTCCCATATGTCCTTAACGTCCCAGACGTCCCAGATGTCCCATATGTCCCATATGTCCCATATGTCCCTAATGTCCCAGACGTTTTAAATGTCTTATATGTCCTTAACGTTTCAGACGTCCCAGACGTCCTAGATGTCCCATATGTCCTTAACGTCCCAGACGTCCCAGATGTCCCATATGTCCCATATGTACCTAATGTCCCAGGCGCCCTAAATGTCCCATATGTCCTTAACGTCCCAGACGTCCCAGACGTCCTAAATGTCCCATATGTCCTTAACGTCCCAGACGTCCCAGATGTCCCATATGTCTCTAACGTCCCAGACGTCCCATATGTCCCATATGTCCCATATGTCCTTAATGTCCCAGGCGTCCCAGATGTCCCATATTTCCCTAACGTCCCAGACGTCCTAGATGTCCCATATATCCTTAACGACCCAGACGTCCCAGATATCCCATATGTCAGTAGATGCCTTTTGCCGGTTCTGCGACCTCCCCCCACCACTTTTTCAAGGTCGAGGTCATAGTAGAGGCAAGTGGATGGTTCTGGAACCTCCCCCCACCACTTTTTCAAGGTCGAGGTTACGGCCTCCCCTGACGCACTCCTTCCCCTGACAAGACGGCCCTCAAGGTCATTTACTCGGATTGCAAAGCACGTGAACTTCAAGGCCAACGTTACTCCTCAGGCCCTCAAGGTCACTGGCATTGCAAGGTACGTGGACTGCAAGACCAACGTTACTCCTGCGGCCCTCAAGGCCGTTCACTCGGATTGCAAAACTCGTGAACTTCAAGGCCAACGTTACCCTAATATCACTCAGATTAGTCTAAAACCTCCTCCACAACCTACCCTTTAGTGCAAGGTCAAGGCCATAAGCACTTGGACAACCTCAATAAGTTTAATAAAAGAGACACATTTTTAAAAGGTTTTATTTTCAGCAATACATAAATCCGTACTACATTATGGTACACAAACAAGAAATATTCTTATTCTGCGAGTCGAAGATGTCCTCCAGCTCCGGGCAATTACAACTGCATACCTCGTACGTAACGTCTCCCATAAACACAGCTGCTTGTCGTCCGTATGGAGCACTACAATAAATAATTAGGTATTTAAGTACCAACATATTAAGAAATACGCCACACAAACACGCATAAAGAATGTGAATTATTAGTTGTTCGCAGATGTAGTAACGAAATTATTTCTTACTCTTCCTTAAGTACGAAATAAAAGAAATAAAGGCAACTAATATTTCCCACGATTACACAGCTCTGAATCTTCTCGACAAAGTTTGTACCAGATTTATGTGAGCATGACATTTACAAATAATATTTATAACTACCTTATTATGCCAGGATCCGGTCGATGGTTTCCTACAGCTCCGGGCAATTACAACCGCATACCTCCGTAGAGCACTAGAATAAATAATTACGTATTATAGTACCAACATATTAAGAAATACGCCACACAAACACGCATAAAGAATGTGCATTATTAGTTGTTCGCAGATGTAGTAACGCAATTATTTGTTACTCTTCCTTAAGTACGAAATAAAAGAAATAAAGGCAACTAATATTTCCCACGATTACAGCTCTGAATTTCCTCGACAAAACAAATACCAGATTTATGTAAGCATGCCAAATAATATTTACCTTATTCTTCTACGTTTCCGCTCTAATATGCTGTTCACCCGTTATCCAATACATTTTCGGCCACGTAGTGTTGATTTCGAATAGCACTTCCTAACCACAAAACAAGTTCCAAACTGCAGTCTGAACGAAGCAGTTTGCAAGGTCAACATGTTATGCGGCGTGCACACCTCTTGCTGGCAAGCGACATTCCTGTTCGACAGAAAGCCGTGCTATATTTAGCGTTACCAAAGAGCGGATTCTTATGCAAATACCTTTTTGTAGACTGCGCTTTAGGAAAATTAATCAATAAGGGCGAATCAAACATTTTCACGTCTACTGACATGTATTTTATTTTGCCTATAATGCCAATGTCATTAGTCTACTGCCTATTTTTAGCTTTACCGCCTAAAATTTGCCTAATTCAAGAAAGAATAATAAAAAATAAGCTAGTCTTGTCTATATTACATCGAATTTTAAAGTTTTA
This sequence comes from Agriotes lineatus, assembly GCA_940337035.1. Taxonomy (NCBI): domain Eukaryota; kingdom Metazoa; phylum Arthropoda; class Insecta; order Coleoptera; family Elateridae; genus Agriotes; species Agriotes lineatus. Next base: position 118,966 of record CALNHX010003795.1, on the reverse strand, counting down.
GCTGACAGTGTCACTAAGTTACAGAGTGTAGGCTTAACTTTAATCAATTTCTTCCAGAATTTGGAGGAAGTCGAAGCCTTTTTAAAACATATGAATGTAGCAGACAAACTGAAGTCTGCATTAAATAAAAATCCTGATATAGGAGTATTAAGAAAGATATCTAAAGTACTTAATGGTGAAAAAAGAAGTTGACTTTTTACAGAAAGCAATTGAGAACAAGTATTAGTTACTTATTTTGCAAGCCAAATTTAACATATTTAGCGCTACCAAAGAGCGGATTTTTAGGCAAATGCCTTTTGTAGATTTAGCTTTAGAGAAATTAATAAATAAGCGCGAATCAAACATTTTCACGTCTATTGACATGTATTTTATTTTGCCTATAATATCTATTTTATTAGTTTACTGCCTATTTTCAGTTTTACCGCCTAAAATGTGCATAATTCAAGAAAAAAATAAGCTAGTTTTGTCTACATTACTTCGAATTTTAAAGTTTTAGCTGACAGTATCACTAAGTTACAGAGTGTAGGCTTAACTTTAATTGATTTCTTCCAGATTTTGGAGGAAGTCGAAGGCTTTTTAAAACATGAATGTAGCAGACAAACTGAAGTCTGCATTAAATAAAAATCCTGATATAGGAGTATTAAGAAAGATATAGGAGTATTAAGAAAGATATCTAAAGAAGTTGACTTTTTTACAGAAAGCAATTTAGAACAAGTATTAGTTACTTATTTTGCGGGCAAATTTAACAGTTAAGTAGTAGAAAATGGTACGTATTATTGGTACAACAGTTGGCTTTCAAGGTCAAATCTTAAAATGTTTATATCTCCGTTGTTTATTGTGACATTTTAGCATTGTACTCCTTTCTGATTATTGATAGTTTATAAGTAGAAGCCCACGCTTTCGGTATTCATACCCAGTTCGACGCTAGAGCAATGCCTATCGATAAATTTGGGAAACATATGCATGCGAATTCCACGTCGCACCCGCAGGTGTTTGTGGTTGAAGAGCTAAGCGAACCTATATATTATGAACGAGATTTACGACTAGTATCTAGTGCCATCAGTTCAGATAGATGGTACATCCTAGCTCATGGTGACACCGAATATACTATTCCCTTCCGTGTAGCTGAAATAACAAATGTCTTACTTTATCCCGAAAATACAGAAATTTATATCAACAAGAAAGGATCATATAATTTTCGCGAAATGATCGGGATGGCATTAAAAAAAGGTGATGTGCTAAAATTTTGGGCAGTCAAGCCAAATATGCTATATGTGGAATTTCAACTCAAGGTTCCCATAATTGTTGAGTCCAAAAAGACAGTACTGTGAGTTGGAGGCCTCCTGTCACCACTCGGTCGTCAAACTTGCTCCTGCTTCAGCTCAAACTTCAAGTTTAAGAGATGTAACGTTGGGAAGTGAAATGAAATCAGAAAGAAGGGTCGTGAGAGTAGTGGCACTTTAATCGGTTTTCAAGGTTAAGGTGAGATGCGAAGCAACACAAAAAAATTAGACATGCAGTAAGCTGGAGCGAACTTACTGCATGCCTAAATTATGACTCGACTAGGATTCGAACCTAGGTCTCCCTGTATATCCGCAATCTGCAGCCGAGGGTATCTTAACCGCTAGACCATCGAGTCTTATATATAAAACCCAATTAAAGAGACAAATATTGTACAAAAGCTTTATTTTCACTGTTCAAGATACAAAAAATGCTAGACTAAATTGTTATAATACCAACACATGAAGAAGTACGTTACAGACATACACAATATAGCAAATAATAGGGTGCCTAAAACAATTGTAGATATACAACAGGAATTATCGGCGGGTGCAAGTAGCTTCTTCAAGACATCCGGTTTATTTTTTAACAAAATAGTTTGCCAAGGAGTGTCTACAGCATATGAAGGGAAATGGAATTTTACTTTGAACGTTAGCAAATCCTGAAGAGTAAAGTTGTGCACGTGTATTTTAAAAACGGATATAGTTGTCAAGGAACTGGTATCCATTTTACGCCACGTCACGTTGTGAACTCCGTCATTGTAAGCAAGATATGCGGAACTGCACCGTGGTGGTTGAAGGACGTAGAGAATCCCATCATGAACTGCAGCGAGAGCAACCAAAAATTGTATTGGTAGCATGTTCAACACGTCGATGGCAACTAGTGAATGGTTCGGTGAAGGAACAGCTTAAGTAGCTTCACCTCGAATAGGGTGAACCGCACTTTGTATCACTTATGACAACTGCAAGATTTTGTCGCCTTGGCTGCACCCGGTTTATTGTTACCTGCTACATCCACTCCCGAGGGCGTATTCATCTCGACGATTAATTTGAAAGTTGTAGCTAGAATTTCGTCCATGGTTTGGAAATGCTTCTTCACTTCGGCAACTTTGCAGGTGGGTGACCATCGGAGGTGTTCAGATAAGGGTGTGTCATGATCTTCCCAACCAGAAATTTGAATTCCACAGTAAAAACACTGTGCACAATCTAAAGTGTCGTTGATGCGAAAGAAACCAGCGTCTGCAAGCGATTTAGGAGATTGACATCGGCTCCAGTCGCTAAAGGTTCGTAGCCGTGTGGAGTAACTCGCAAACTTCGGAAATCTAGGTTCTGAGCACATTATGGTTGCAATGGTAACAACAGACTAACAGCATACGTGTGTATGAAAACTTTATATAGTACAATTGAAGGTCACAGAGAATTAAAAAACACAAAAATAGTTTTATAAATATTTATTTTCAAATATTTATCTTCAACTATACGTTATGAATGCAACCTCGCCGTCGTGCAGCCGCGACAGGAAGCTCTCCAACGGACGATAGACGTGGGTCAACCACCAGTGAGCTGTCGATCCGTCAAGAGTGGTAGGGTGCGTCCTGAAGGTGGTAGTCTCCGTGAGATTTTCCCCGAAGAGGTCGTAGGTGTACTCCACCGTGATTACCGCTTGGAGGGTTCGCTGAGGCGACGTTGGAGGGCACGCAGCCAAAAATCTCCGGAAGTGACGGTAGAAGTGGTCAGCACCCGGAAACGTCGTAGCTGCTGGTGGATGGCTGTTGGTGGATGATGAAAGCTGTCGATGCATGATTCTGGTGATGCTGCTGGTTGTAGTAGCACGCATTAAGCTTAATAAAGGAAAGCAGTCAAGGACGACCTTCCACCACCAACAGCAACGCTGAAGGATGTGTATAAATAAAGATGAAGGTTACTTCTCCCACCACTCGGACTTCAAGGTTATTCCTCCGGCCACTCGGTCCTCAAAGCCATTCACTCGGATTCTAAGGTCAAGATTTCTTCTCCCAACCACTAGGACGGCAAGGTTTCTCCTCCCACCACTCGGACTTTAAGAGATGTAACGTTAAGAAGTGGAATAAAAGCGGAAAGAAGAGACGTGAGAGTAGTAGTAGCACTTCAACAACCTGTAGAAATGGAAGCATTATATAAAGCTATCGAAATAGTTCAGAGTCAGAAAGGAGCGGAGGTCTGTAGTGATGTGTGTATAAAGCCTAAACCACTGTTGTGTCCAGCACTCCTATGTAGTAGGACGTACAAATTAAATAAGTCAAGTTCGAAGTGTGTGAGTGTAGGATTTGAGTGGAGTCCACAATTTACCCCAGTTATTGTAATACGGGGTATCAAAAACGACTGGGTGCAGTTGGATGAGCAGGAGTGGACTGCCCTATTTGCAAATCAAGGCGTGATTGCCAACTACTTCTATTCGGTCGACGGTCAGTGGCCAGCTGTAGAAATAGGAAGGAAGAGGATTGTATTCCAAGAGATTCAGACCAGGAAAATATTAAAATTAGAGGAAGTGGGCTTGTCAGAGGTGTGCTTAGCGAAGGAAACTGTAGAAGAGCTGTGGCGCTTGCAGAAACTCGTGGAACTGCGATTCGCACAATTAAAAGCGTTGAACTTTGAGAGTTTTTACAAAGAAATAGTTAAGGGTGTGGCAAACTTTTCTGGGGACTGTTTAGTCAATGTAAAGGCTGTAGTAGATCAGCTGGAGGAGAACTCTGAAAATACTGCGTGTATGGTGGAAGTGCTAACGTTCGCGAGTTCTATGGTAAAGTGCGACATCGAAGTGGAAGCACTGAGTCGTCAGTTGGCAGTGTAGTCATGTGGATGAATTATAGAGAGGCTGCTCGACCGGCTGCAAGAGACGTACCTAGTGCGGTTGAACGATTAGTGAGTTCGTTGAAGGATTTAGCTTTCGAAGCGTCGCGCGAAGTCGTATATGGGTTAGGACGTTCCGGATTCAGTGACGAAGAGTTGTATAAACAGGAAAAAAAGTACAAAAATGGTGCAGCTGTTGGTCGACTATTTTTAGATGGAGCCATAAATGAAAGCCTCCTTCTGGATTTAATGTTTAGTCTTGGTCTAGAGTGGCATATGTGTGAAGTAAAAGCCTTTATAGAAAGGAAGGAAAATGAAGAAGAGTGTGCAGTTTGAGGACTCGAAGGATCAGGTGTACAATCTGCATACGTGGGCGTATGCGTATCGAAAAGCTCGGAAAGGATTGTGGGAGCGAGAAGCTATGGACAGGTTGCGATTCCAGCGGAGGATACTTACTGTGGCTGAAGTACTGCGAGACGTCTTGTGCGCAGAACATAGGCAGACAATTTATTTAGAACGCTTTTCCACTAGTACGTAGGTGTGTAACACATGTATATATGTTGTATGCAAATAAAAACACAATAAAAATTTAAAAAGTTGTTTTATTCCATTATGTAGTGATTATAAATATGATACACGTTAGATAAAGCGCAATAACAAATCGGTTTGGAATGATATAAACAAGCGGGTTGTGATGGGGTGAGGGCCGGTTGTTCTTCCACTTCGATGATTGGGGTGGTAGTAAAGCGGCGTAGAAAAGTTGCTTTTTCTCGGCCTTTCACATATATTTCGGTGGCACCTCGCAAAAGACGCCGCAGGATTGCAGGAAACAAATACGCTTGAGTAAATCCATCGTCCCAGTCGATGCAGTGATGATGAGTCATTAACCAACGGGCTTGTTGTTGCAAATGAGATGGCAAGGACGTGAATGGAAATGGTGACTTGAAGATATAGTGAGATACTGACGCACCATCATATGCTGCCAATTCTTTCGGGCTAAAGTGCTTATCGGACGTTTTGAAGCCTTGAATGTCGAGAATGAGCTTCATCGTATTAGACAGAGAGCACGGTGCAGTTACGTTAACAGCCAAGATGCAACTGAAGTAGTTTTGAGAAATTACAGTTGTTTAACTGCTTTTGTCAACGCGTTGTAAGTAAAAACCCGATCGTGAAGAACGAGGCAATACGCGGTTGTGTTGGCTGCCACGTTAGCGGAAGTTTCAAATTCAACTCGAAAAACGACGGCGTTTGCATGAAGGTAGTCTTTTTGTTGAGAACAATCGATCACAACAATAGGCGCTTTGTCGGCAAAGTCATGGCGGGAGAAGAAGGGCTCATCGACTTTGTTATAATAAGATGATTGAAACTTGGAATACATGTCGTATAATGTTGCGTAATGATTGAGTGCATAATTGTTATGTAAATTGTCGTATGGAAATCGTTCGGTGTTCAGAAAAACTCGGAAATTGGTAAGACCAACTTTATCGAAATTAGCATTGTCCTTACTGATTAGCCCCGAACGACCTGATTGAAACCCTACGATGACGTATCTGGGGGTTTGTAATTTTGTGCTTGTAGCGATAGCGTGAGAATGTTGAGTCACAGCATGAACACCAGGTATGATATGAAGCTGCCAGCTGCGAAATGCTACTTGTGTGTCAATATTTTTATCGATGTATTTGGTTAGGGCTAATTCTTGGGCAAGACCGGGAGTGATATGAGGAACCTTCCAGTATAGTTTGTCAATCGTAACTTTAGCCGTCTCCCCTACGGTAGCACTGAATACGGCGTCGGCATCGGTATTGCTGCGAATTAATACAAGTTCTTGTCGGATGTTAAGTATTACTTTGCCATAATCTTCGGCGAATCCTAACAGCATTCTCAACGGTATGCAGGCACTAAAGTTACCTTCCTGATCGGTAATGGGAGGATCGCCGCTGGCAAACCAACCTGCATTTTGAAGCTTTTTAACGTCAGCGGAACTGTAGGACACATATCCCTTAAGAGTAGACGTAATACCAGGTTTGGTGACAGAGTCGACAACGACGCCATTGATTTCGTATCGGATTTCGCTAAATAAGTGAGCCAAACCATTGTTAAGGAATTTAGCCGTTGTAACTTCACCGTTTTCCTTCCGCAACTTTCCCTCTAGGTACAGATAGCTCAGGCCGGGAAGAGTTGACATATCTTCGGGAATTGGAATTCGAATTTCATCGTTATAGTCAAAACGGTTTGTATACGGTTGATGTGTGTGCAATTGATTGCTAATGATAGAAGTGTCGACGAGGACTCGCTCTCCAATATTTAAAATACTCATTACACTATTGTAAAGCCTAAGGACCGCAAGAAGTCTCTGTTTGCTTTAGTTAGCTGCGTGGTGGACGAAGCCGTACTGATCTTACGAGGGTGTGGGCGACGATTCTTATAGGAAGTAAAGCAGGGGTGGTACGGAGTGGTGAATCGAAAACCCATTACAGTTTCTTTAAATGTAATGTTACCGTAACGGTCTCTTTACTAAAACTGACAGGATTATCCGATTGGTCTAGTATTTTAATAGTTAAGTTAGTGATCTGTTTCGTGCTGATCGGTAGATAGATGACAGGGTTAGGGGTTTCCACTATTTTGTACCCGGGCGGTACTATGGGGAAGAATTGGTGAATGATATGGCCGGGCTTACCATTTTTATATGAACCAACGGAGATGTTGCAATGAATAAGAATCGAGTTGATGTTCAAAATTTTCGTAACATGTTCAGCTGTGTGCCACCTATCTGCAGCATACACTTTTTTCTCAAAGCCTAACATGTCCCGGATAGTATTGTCGCTTTGAAAGTCGATTGGAACGGTGGACTTTATTTCAGTTTTTAAGGTGCTGTTGTTTCCACGTAGCAGTACCTGTTTAACACCCGTATCAGAATCGAGTTGGTTATGTAAAAATTCAGCAATGTCGGTAATTTCATATGCTCCCTCCGGTATAATAATAGGAGGTTCTCCAACAAGATGAAATTCATTGTTGGGAGGTCTAACGTTTGGAATAGTATAGTAGGTTTCGAAACTTAACAATCCCAAGACGTATTCGCTACCATCGTCTAAGAAAATGGGAGGGTCAAAATTTGCAGTAAGAACAGATGAATCTCCCGTAAGAGTGAATATACTGGACATGATGAAGCGCGGCACCTAAACTGACGACAAAAGCGGTTTCGCCAAGTTATATAAGAATTTGAGACACAAATGTCCGCATGTGTATGATGCGAGTTTTTGATATCTATTAGAATTGTACATAATTGTGTTGTTGCTACCATCGCTGCGAAAGTAGTTTACTAATTCGGGAGGAGGTTGTAAGCGACCTATGCTATCGAAATACAGAACAAATCGATCAGCTTTAACGTAGGCTGTCCAATGTGTGCCAGGTCCAACATCATCGTCTAAGTTAGTAACACCACATTCTCGTTGACGAATTTTGTCGGGTAGAGCATCTCGCATAAATATCCCCCTAAAATGGGGAATTTCTAAGCGTTTAACGTACTGTGCAATATCGATGTTCGTCAACGCTCGGCGTGGTAGCTTCAACGGTAGTTTTTTGACTGATACGGTCGTAGATATAGTCCTTTTCCTCGAGCAATGGATTCCATAGCTTTGTTATGCCGTTCCTTTTCCTGGAGATCCTTTTTAGAAGCCTTTGAGTCGCCAACCGCTTTAGCGACTGCTGCAGCACCGCCTCCGAGGGACCCCAATGCTCCTAATGCAGCAAGTATGGGTACAAGCGGCAATATACCTCCTCTCTTGGGAACAGGTACTACTCTAGAACGAATTCGGCGTTTCCTTCGCGATTTAAATACGACCGCGCCTCCAATACGTTTACGCCTACTACACCTTGTACGCTTCCGTTTTCTAGTTACCCCCGTACCAATTTTTTGCGCAATACCGACAATAGGTAGTGCACGCTTTCGTTTCCGGGAGACTCTCACACCAACAGTGGGTTGTGTACGCTTCCGTTTTCTAGATACTCCCGTACCAAATTTTTGTGCGGCAATAGGTAACGTACGCTTTCGTTTTCGGGGGACCGTCACACCAGCAGTGGGTAGTGTACGCTTCCGTTTTCTAGATATCCCCGTACCAAATTTTTGCGCTGCAATAGGTAGTGTACGTCTTCGTTTCCGGGGTGTTTCCATAACAGCAATGGGTTCTGTACGCTTTCGTTTCCGGGAAACTCCCATGCCGAGTTTGGTTTTCCCTTTCATAATCCCTGTAACAGCAAGAGCTGCCGCTCTTTCTCCAAGAGTAGAGTCTTTTGCTTTAACGCGTTCCCAAGCTTTCTGTGCAAGAACTTTATCCGCCGCGTGACGCGTCGAAAGATTGCTAGATTGTGAGTATGCGATGTCGTGTTGCTTGCAAGCCTCGTCCAGAGGGTTTCTTCCTCGATCGCCTCGAGAAAGCCGCTTGTTTAGGCGGGTACCCGGTCCGCAAAATTTGTAACCTGGTATATGTAATTCGAAGGGCAACTTATCAATAAGGGTATTCAACAAACCGCGACCTTTCCGTGTGACGGTTCGACGACTACTACGAGTTTTACGTCTAGTATAACTCATCTTAAACAAACGCTCGTCGAAGAGCGACTGACGATGTGAAGCTCAAAGGGGTAGATATATACTTAGCACAGCGCGGTTAGAAGCTAGTTCGTCTCCGTCCGAAAACGATGAAGAACGTCAAAATTGTTAAACAAAAATGTTCGCTGCCGGTAGTAAATCATACAGTAAATTCCATGTCAGAAGGGTTCAGACGACACGGCACTTTACTGGGTATAGGATGTAAAAGGGGTTTGATCATTGGTCCTTCCGGCTCTGGGAAAACCAATGCGATGATCAGTCTTTTGGTACACCGCAATGGGGTGCGGTTTCAAAACTTGTATTTGTATTCCAAAACCCTTGACCAACCTAAATACAAATTTCTGAAGATACTCCTGAAGTCACTAAAAGAAATCGGATTCTACGAATTCAGCGAGGGGTGTGAGGTTATCAAACCACACGAGGCGAAAGAAAATTCTGTTATTGTGTTTGATGATGTGGCATGCGACACTCAAAGCATAATTAGAGATTATTTTAGTTTCGGACGTCATCGAAATATAGATTGTTTTTACCTCTGTCAGACTTACTCATCAATCCCGAAACAACTGGTGCGAGATAATGCGAATATCATAATCGTATTCCGGCAAGACCACACCAATCTTAAACACATTTACGATGATCATGTAAACACAGACATGTCATTCGAAAAGTTTAAAAACTTATGTTCCCACTGTTGGATCAAAGATCACGGATTTTTAGTTATCGACAAAGAAAGCGAAATCAACGCCGGTCGTTATAGAAAAGGGTTCGACAGTTATTTCACTATATAGGCATGGACCACTGCTGTACAAATTATTAGTCTACGAACAACGACAGTAATAGCAACATGGACAAACGGTTAGTAAGCGATCTTATTAAAGCTAGAAAGGCTGTCAGGCGGAAATATGAAACTTTAAAAGCAGATATCGCCGAATCGCAGACGGCTCTTGCGGAGCAATTTAAACCAATTTCCCAACCACTCACGGAATTGCTAACATCCATCAAGCAAGAAGGAGGTCAAACAATACAGCAAGAAGTAGGACCTATGCTGAGAACCATCAAACGACGAGTGTCCACACCATCTATCCTACCCCGTCCGAGAAATGGCAAAACCCCCGTACGAGCGTCAACCCCCGACATTGCCATTCCCGGACCGTCGACTTCGACGTTGGTAACATCCACACCTAGATTTCTTGACAGAGAAGTATTGTATGAGAGTTTACCGGATGAGGAGCAACAGGTGGAGGCTCAAGAAGAAGCGGCAGTTGAAACTTCGGTAGCAGAGGCTAGGGAAACCGTGCGACAAATGATGGAACCGGAAGTTCTAGGGGAATACCTGGAACAGTTCTCAGGGTTAGCTAGAAAATATATCGAGGGAATGATACGAGATACAGAGAGCAAGTACGATCTCCACTATGGAGTTCGATGGGACATAGACACTGATAAGTTTGCAATTGGGAATAAACAGCTTACTTTTGAGGGTCAGGACATGGTTATTACAGATCACGGCAATAGAATAGTATACAAAGGCACCCCCGGCTTTTACGAATTAATGTTCTTAAAGAAACCGATAACTTATACAACCAAAGACCAGGAAAATTACTATGACATAGTGAACCGATCCGCCGCAAATCGTAAGAACTACGATCCAACCCAAGGGATAAGCGGCAACGCCGGCCCAAAATATATGAAAGTAGTACGCCCCCTGGCTACATCCTTCGGCATTAGACAACCTACCAGAGCCGCATCGAGGGTGCAGCGTACCGGTAGGGGATTATTAACAGTAACCAATAAAAAAGTGGAATTTGTTCCTTGGAAAGATCCAAATTCATTAGTGGATCGTCTGCGCATATTACTAGCTTCTCAGGTAGCGGGGCACACCGGCCATTCCAACGAAATCGTAAGCATCACCCAAGCTCTACGAGATGCAAAAATAATTTACTAAGGCGAGTACAAAAGTGGAGTACCTATTGAATTACGATCAGAAGGTGCTAGACGATAGAGTAATGCCCATCGACAAATTTGGACGCCACTACCATAGCACACGCTCTGCTCCTCATCGCAAACATATCTTTATAAAAGTTCAAAATATAAAGGCACTACATATAGAAACACCGCTTCTACTGGTGGGGCGTGGGCATAATGAGGAGGGATTTTCAAAAATATTCGGAATTGATGAGTACACTTTTCCGTTAGCGACCGGACAGATTATTGATATTCAAGTCAGCGGACCTTCTGTGGAATCATACATCAACGGAGTTCAGCGGGATGAGATGGTCGGTGTGACTTTGAATCGAGGAGATACGCTTAGATTCAAAGCCGTTACCCCCAAGTTATACGTACAGCTGCTGCTTAAATGTCCCATAGCAGTCGATACAGCGACATTCGACAATGAGTCCTAAGGAAGATCTAGTCGCAGAACTTCACAAACCAGCGCGAAAAAATTTCAAGAGGCGACGGGTGATTCTCAAAGGATTGCATGATTTACTACAAGCGGATTTGGTGGAGATGCAACCATATGCACGAAGCAATAAAGGTTATCGATACATTTTAGTTGTTATTAACGCTTTTTCTAAATACTTGTGGGCTGTTCCGGTAAAACGGAAAACGGGAAAAGACGTAACAACTGCTATGCAAAAAGTTCTTGCCAGTATGAAAGTGTCTCCTAAAAACGTACAAACCGATTTGGGAAAAGAATTTTATAACACCGATTTTCAAGCTTTGATGCGACGGTACAAGATAAATCACTACAGCACGTATTCATCTATGAAAAGCAGCATCGTGGAAAGATGTAACCGCACCCTGAAGAACATGATGTGGAAGCAGTTCAGTTTGCAAGGGTCCTTCAAATGGTTAGACATTCTACCCAAACTCTTAACGAAATATAACACAACCAGGCATAGCACAACAGGTATGAAGCCGGCTGAAGTTAATTTTAAAAATGCCAAACGTCTGTTACACACCGTGTACAGCCACACAAAAACTGTAGATCCAAAACCTCAAAAATTTCATAAAGGAGACTATGTACGCATTAGCAAATATCGTTCGATATTTAGCAAGGGGTATACACCCAGCTGGAGTAACGAAATATTCAAAATAACCACAGTGCGACTTACAAACCCTACCACCTACAGACTCATGGATCAGGAAGGGCAGGAAATCAAAGGTGGATTTTACGAACACGAACTACAGAAAACCAAACACTCGGACATCTACCTGGTAGAAAAGGTGTTGAAGAAGAAAGGTAACCAGCTTTACGTAAAGTGGTTGGGATTCGATAACCGTCATAATTCCTGGATAACCACAACCAACCTTGTGTAATTGACTGCTATTGTACTTATACGTTGTAAATAAAAAAATGTTTTTATACTCTCATTTATTATTTGTACTGCTTACTACAATAACATACGGAGCGCTCGTTGCATAATAAAGATGTATTGAGTGTGTACATACATATCTTTCGTTGACAAAAAACATTTGTCGGATATCCCAACATATAATCGATGCTTCTAATCTAACAACCATCACCACTCCTATAAACAATATTTCTTTTATACTAAACTTAACCTACAAAGAACAAGAAAGCGTACGTAATGTGGGACCTATGCTTGCAAGTAATGACCAATACTGTTGCCCAAACATATTGCTAAGGCAAGGTGTCGGCAATCCGTAGCAATTCGTCAAGCCTGTAATCAGGTATATCTCGGTGACCCCACGCCAAGGTCTTCGTTGTGTTGGGAATAAGAAAGCGTTTATCATCTTTCGAAGAAAGCGCAACCTTATTCATTAATTCGGTGTACATAGTGTGTAAACGCGAGCGAAAAACATACATTTGACAAAAGACAGCATCTCTTCTGCTCTCAGCAACAGACTGATAAATTTCGCTGGTGAGGTACTTTCGAACGGAAGACTTTTTGATGCCCTTAGCTTTCTTGTCAACTTTGTCGATAGCGTTTACACAGTATGTTTTTGCACCGACCCCGTAGAAGCTACGCACGACTACCCCAGCGTACTCGTCCTTAAATTTGCCAACAACAGATTTGGTTTGCGGAACGTCGTGCAAGTTATTCTTATAATTTGAGGTATCGAAGCGATGAAGGTGGCGTTTCATGTCCGCGTAAAAATTTTCAGTAAAAATTTCCAAAATTAAGGAGTCCGTATCTGTGTACAATAGAGAAACATTAGGACCATATTGCTCCTTCAAAAAATCATAATAAAACTCGTACATTACAGTTTTCGAAATATCCAAAACTGAGAAACCAACATAGCTGGGTTTGTCGTAGACAACCACCGTCTTGTTCATTTCTACAGCAATTAAATTTTCACCAAACCGAATTCTATCTTTAAAGTTAGGTTTCGCGATCCAAGCTTCTGCCCCCATTCTGTGACCAAGTTTCTCCCAATGACTCACTAATTTTACCTCAACCCTTTTGTCCACGTTTTCCATAGTTTTGCCAAATACGCTGTTGTTAGCTAGCTTAAAAGAATTACGATGGAATTCGTTGTCAGACTGGTTTCTTAAATTTGTGTTTAGGTCGATGTACGATCTAAGCCAGGGGGATTGTCTAAATTTCAGTATCCTATGGGTTCTAGTCAAAATCAAACCAGCCTTTAAGCATTGCTTTAAATTTCTATAGTGAATAACGTATCTATGTTTGTCATGTAAATTTGGAATCAATTTCGCATTTTTATATTTTCCCTGTGGAGGAACCAACAGCTCGGGACAAAAGGGCAAGTCATTGTGAGCGTCGTGTAAATTTTCCGGGTACTGCAAGTCAACTTCCAGCACGTACCCAGTGTCAGATTTGTTGGAAACTTGAAAAACGTCAAAACTGTCAATTTCCTCGTCAGTCAACCAAACAAAACCACCTTGCGGTAGAAACTGTCTCATTCCAAATCCATATAGGTTTGTAGAATCCAAAAACATGATAAAAGAAGTGGGTTTGGAAGGATCATAATTACCCGCAAATTTGTTGTTGGCAATAGCCTTTCTCCCGACACAAGTACTGACTCCCCCGCGAATACCTTTTTTGAAAAAGTTAAACATATCAATGTCAGTCAACAGCTCCAACTCAACCCCCGTAAATTTTAACATGGCATCCCAACTTAATCCGGGGGCTGTGTAATACTGCGCTGGATCTAAATTATATTGTTGCAAATAAAAATTTCGAAAGTTTTCGAAAACGTCTGCCAAAATAAAAACGTCACATTTGAGGTACACATCGGAATAGTCGCCCAACGTTTTACATTCAAAAGTTTGCCAGACCTTAACGGCGCGCGCGTAATCGGCCTCAGTGATATGGGCATCGTTTAACCGGTCATAAAACTGGGCGATTGTGGGTAAGGTAGGCTCGCTTAATTTCGCAAAAGAGTCTACGTACGAATAGGGAAATACACCTTTCTGCCTCATCAACTCAAATTTTAAGCCATCTCCGAATTGATTTTGAATTTCAACACACTGTCCATCCTTCAACGTACCGGCCAGCGATGCCAAAGAAGCACTTAAAAATCGGTAACTATCTAAAAAGCGAATTTGCATATAAACTTGTTTACGTTCCCCGTTCTCAAAAATTTCATCAACCCAAATACGTTTGCCAAATGAAATATATTTTTCTTTAGTTACCGGAATGACATCAATTTTCTCCTTATTTTGAGCCAACTTTTTTACGAAAAGGTGTGAATCGTAGTTTAAATTATGAAAAAATACGGGAATAAATTTTGGAAGTTTATAATTTAGATTGCAATTGGAATGAGCAGCTCCCCGATAGTGTCCCGTCAAATGGTCGTGATCACGAACTTTTACGTCCGAGTCTTTGAAAGGGCGATTGCAAATGTGACATGAAACAGCTCCGTTAAAATTTTGAATTTCCGCGAGATCCATATCCCTAAGAGGTACAACAGGCTTCAGGTAGTTGGAATACAACCTAAAGACGTCTTGATCTAGACGATCCACAAACACTTCGACAGCATCTGCACCCCGATAAATTTCGAATTTGGATAGAGTATCGTCAAACGAACATTTCAAATAATATGCAAAAGAATACGGTTTGTGTTCGCACGTTGTAACCGTATAAGGTCTTTCGCAATCGGGGTGTAGGTTCCCTCCATCGACCGGTGTTAAAATCGTTTCGAAATCTGCATAAATGACAAACGGTAGCTTCATCTGCTTCGCGCAGTTGTCAAACTTAAGAATATTGCGGGGCCTCATTTCCCCAAACGCAGGCGTGACCAATTCTGTCGTAGGCATTTTAGTGTACACACGATTACAGTCAAAACGTTGATGCATCTCCAACTTCGCATCGCTATCAAAATAATTTAGACAACCATCGCAAAAATGTTTAGCATGATCATTACGCGTTATTTGGTGTGAAACTAACCTAGACAAATCCGCGATACAACAGTAGTGACTATTACCTTTGTCGTTGGTAATTAGCAACAAATTTACATGCCACCTCTTT
Source organism: Agriotes lineatus (assembly GCA_940337035.1). Lineage (NCBI taxonomy): Eukaryota > Metazoa > Arthropoda > Insecta > Coleoptera > Elateridae > Agriotes > Agriotes lineatus. The sequence goes on along the minus strand of CALNHX010003795.1, from coordinate 103,796 downwards.
TTCAAAGAGGTGTGGTACAGAGGTCCCACAACTTCATATTCCGTAACATTGCCTCGAAAAAATTTTTCCAGTCCGTATACATTTACAGAAATTTGCGGATTATATTTTTCAAATTTTTGAATATCGCGCAATCTAACAGGGAATTCAATGTCCCTAAATTTCAAGAATCGACGACAATCCGGATACGAAGTCGTTCGATTAGGCTGTCCAATTGGTTTGCAAATGGCCGCGGTTACAGCCCACCCGAAACAACAGTCGTCATCGTTTTGGATGTTCACGATCGCTTTCTTGTTTTTAATCTGCTTCGGCAGCGGGATATATGACGATGCTCGAAGCGGATTATACCTATTTACATTAACCTCTATATACAGCAGCTGCTTCAGGATCCACCCTGTTAAAGAACAAAACGCGATTAGTTTTGCTGCAAGAACCCTTCAAAGATTGCACGTACCTGACTCTCGTTCCTGAAATTCGGACACCTTCTCGTCCAATATCCCCGTAAAATTATCATATAATTCGTTCAAGTTTGTACCGCGAGTAGCCACCTCGTTAGCTGTATTAAAACTTTTTACGTCTTGCACATCTTGAACCTCCAAAATAAAAAACCCGAAAAGTTCGAAATTGATTTTTACACTAGTTAATTTATGTAACTGTCCTTCTATAAGACCTATAATTTTGTCTTTGAGTTCGGTCATATATTCTACAACACTTATATGATAATTTTCCGTGGACACCCTATAGCTTATTACACGGGACTTGAAGGCGCTCTGTAGGGCCACCACTCCCTTCCCCAGGTAGGCGACACCACACCGTCTTGTGTGACGACTGCTCCGGAGATGTCCGATAAAACCATTCCGGGGCACGTTATCGTCACACACGTTGCAGTATCGGGTCCTGGGTGGCTGTTCTGTTATTAAAAAAACGTTAGCAACCATGAAACGCTACAATAGAGACACACTCACCAGCACTGGAAACTTGGACTCTTCTGCGTTTACTGCTAGAGGGTCCTTCACCAGTCACCACCGAAGATTCCATAGCGTCGCCTGCAGCAAACACAATACCATTCAGCTTGTCTGCATTGCAACACCTATTACACTTACCACTCGTCGACGGGTGGCCCAGCTCTGGACAACAGCTTTCTCTTCGATGGCGGAACAAATTGTCGGCTCTGGTGAAGGATCGTTCGCACTCGGTGCATCTGAACATACTGGGTAATTAGCTTCACGCAAACTGTAATTATACTAACTACGCGATTAGCTACCCAGCTCGAGGGGGTGATATTCACAAAATCGATAACACTGTCAATTACAGTCTACAAATAAAATTACTCTTGAAACCTCGAGCGGAATACCCAGGTGCCACCACGCGGAGGATTCGCTTTTGACACCCTGGAGGGGATACGGGAAGGTTATTTGTTTTGTGTTACGGACGTATCACATGTTAAACTACAATCTACTATCTACAATTGTACATTTTGCCAGAGCTGATGACGTGTGGCAAGAATCTCGTCCATTACCCTTGATAGGTCGTTGGATACCTTTCGCCGCTCCATCTCCAGCAACCGCATCTCGTTCAGAGTGCTTCCGCTGTGACCTTTGGCGAGGTTGGGTTTTCTGGATTTCATACGACCTTGAATGGCGTCCAGCGAATCTAGACACTGGTCCATTTCAGTGTCCAGGTCGTCGATTCTTTTTTCGCCGGTGGTGACGTCATCATATCTGGCAAAAAAAGCGGTGCGTTTGGCCTCATACTGACGAATGGCACATTGCGTTAGCGATATGCCTTCCTCTTCCTCTTTCTCATCGGCGGAGGCAGTCGACACCTCACTCCTAGAGACCACCGACGCGACAAGGGAAGCAGGTGTTGCAAGCCTGTCAGCTCCATCGTCCGCTACCAGGGAAGCCTGGCTGATAACGGATGTTGAAGCTGCCACTTCTGGAGAAGGTTGCGTTGCAGGTGGATTAACGCGTCCGGAACTACAGCTAGACGGTCGCCTTGAGCCCGAGACGACCTCGATATCTAGCTCCTTTACGACCCTTTCGAACTCTTGTGCTGCACGACCACCGCAAACCTCCGCGCTACTATCGTCAAATTTCTTACAAAACTCAGCGTTCACAATATTTTGTTCCTCTTGTGATAAGTGTGGAGACTGTGATCTCATTCTTTTTGCAACCGATTTTTCAGTTTCCTCCACGCCTTGAAGAAGCTGTGGAGTACATATATTTATCACACTATCTGAATCACTTCGAACTTGCCCCTTTCCGGTCACAGCCTCGACATTCATCAACACTGGCTCTACGCGTTTTGCCAAACTTAACTTCGACGCACGTTTTCGCTTTGGCCCCTCGGTAAGGAGTTGCCTTAAAATTTTGCAAGAGCTGTCCTGACTAGCAGGTGTACAGCTGGCCTCGACGTCCGAAATCGGAGAAAATAAAGAACGGCCAGATACCACTACTACATTGTCCAAAATGTTTAACGAGGCTTGCGGCGTCTGGCTTGCGGGGTTGGGGGTTGCCCCGCTTCGCTGCGTGCAAACGCAGAGTTCGGCATTAGCCCGTTCCGGCGTCGATAGGCTAAGTCTATTAGCATTACGCTTCCACTCCTGCAATACAATACCTCCACACGAAACACACTTTACAGCACTGGAACCAACCATCGCGACAGCAGAGAAGAGAATGACCCCTCCTCATCTGAGAATTGCTTAAGTACACATTGGTTGACCATGGGTTGACCATGGGTTGAAGGACGGAGACGTCACCTTGCACATACGGATGGTAAGCATTTAGAGTACGCGGACGATTTTCTGTGCAATTTCAACTCAAGGCTCCCATTATTTCTTTACTCGTTACCTCTGCCTGAAAAGATACACAGCTTTTATGTAAAGTGACAATACTCGATTTACAAAAATTTATTTTTTCTAAATGGTTACAACTTCTACAGCAAACAGACTTAACTATTACGTACCGCGCTTTGTTTGCATTCTATATCACACTGTATAATGTCCAACGCAAATTTTAGCATTTCGTACATACACATCGCATTTTCCGATGTAGGCAACGCGTTCGCAATGTTTGTTTTGAAATCACCCGGTTCATTCCACACACTTTCAATTACAGTGCTATAATATTTTTCAAACTGTTGGCACTTTAAACATTCTATTTTAGACTGTATGAGCGGCACCAGCTCCCAAAATTCTTCGAACGACTCCATGTCCAGTTCAACTCGATTACGCCCTATTTCCTCTAGTTCAATCATTTTCTTGTTTAGAACTTTCTTACAAGATATTCTTCTATTAGGTTCAATATCTACCAGTTGTGGTTGAGCATCATCACTGATAAAGTAGTTATTTATCATACATTGATTGTCCAAAAACACGTTAAATATCGGTTCCTCCATCCGCATCCAATCATAGTCCGAACCACAGAACAACACTGTCGGCGCAAACGATCCATAGCCGTTTAAACCCACACTCACGAATTTGTTCCTCAATTTATTTAGAGGATAGGTTGTGGAATTTAATAACACTGGATATGGATGCAGAAAATTGGTCTTCAGCAGTCTAAGCTTTATATTTTCCATAGCTTCTTTTATGTTCTCGTCTGTCATTGCTAATGTATTTGCTAGTACAACGCCCGCTACACTATTGCACATCTTTATTTATACACATGCGTCTGGCCTTGAGAGCCTAGCGGTAGGAGGATTCTCCTTGGCCTTGAAGTCCACGTGCCTTGCAATGCCAGTGACCTTGAGGGCCTGAGGAGTAACGTTGGCCTTGAAGTTCACGTGCTTTGCAATGCCAGTGACCTTGAGGGCCGCCTTGTCAGGGGAAGGAGTGCGTCAGGGGAGGCCGTTACCTCGACCTTGAAAAAGTGGTGGGGGGAGGTTCCAGAACCATCCACTTGCCTCTACTATGACCTCGACCTTGAAAAAGTGGTGGGGGGAGGTCGCAGAACCGGCAAAAGGCATCTACTTTGAGATATTCTGTTCACAGACAGGCAGACACACAGACAGACCTATGAAAAAAATACGTTTTTGGGGTTCAGGGGACTCTAAAACGTGAAGATCTGTTGAAAACTCAATTTAAAATTTTTGGGGTGAATCTAGTACTTCCTTTATTGTAAAAGGAAGTAAAAATTGCGTGCGCCTTTGGATGATCATAATGGTATTAACACCTATAAATTTTCATGTCTAACATTTATATTTTAGGGATGACGCCGATATGGTTGAGTGACGTATTTTCTTATTTCAGCAATGCTGGTAATTAAAGCAAGAGCAGTCAGCAAATAGACAGGGAGGCAACGTGGGCTGCAATATTCAATAATTCCCGATTAACAAACAAAGGGGAGAATATGGAACTCATTATAAAAGTTCGGAATGTATTAATTTGCGCTTAGCTCTACCAATATCAAGTTTCAGGTTTAATTACTGTCTCCAGACGCCATAAATACATCGAGTAGCAACGTAACTTTCGTTTATTTAAGGACGGAAATAGATTTTGAGGAATTAAAATGTCAAGTTATATTGCGTAAAATTTTACAAAACTTAGGTGATTACGGCTCGACTATATCCAGAGAGAATTGCTTTGGTTTATTGCTTGTAGAGAACTATAGCTCCTGCGCACTGCTATTTTCGCCGAAGTTCCGTAGATAGCTCAAAACCGCAAACCACTAAGTGAAGGTGCCACAACGTTGGTCGCCACAATCGCTTGTTGCACTTCCGTGTTGCCTGAAATGCACAATCTTCCAGTATTAGGTTCATTTTACCACAGGCAATTTCAAGTCCTCCATAGAACTTTTCCACTCTGCTGATCTGTTCACAGTTAATGGGTACGGTCGTTCGGGTCAATATGTTCAGGTTTATTACTTATCAATCTTATATAAAAACGCAAATATTTACTCTTAAATTTTAGCTTTAGTTCACCCTACTCCTGATAGAAAAAGCATAGTTAACAAGACCAATTTATAGGGGAAGCATTGCAATAACGGCAGTAGAAAGACCATGTACATATATTATAATTAGTATTTCAACAGAAAATTTATACCTTGCTTTGGTACCAGTAAATAAATATGGGCGCGTGACATGAAAACATTCGGGTCGCGCTGGATCATGGGAACTCTAGATCATGGCGGGTGCCTTCGTGAACGTGAGTAATATTTGAAAATCGGGCCGCGAACAAGCATTTCCAAGGTGTTATTTCAGTTTTTAAGCTAAATAATAACGATTTTCTTCAGCATCAAGAAAAGTACATAGGCTACGAACTTTTAAGTGATTTCATGATGAATGATTTTTTTGACATATTAATCCGAAATTCCAATAACAACAGGGGTAAAATACTACATTGGCTTCCGTTATCATTAGAGACGTGAAGTAATATGATTAATAATATTTAAATATTTTTAAATACAGCTGAATACAAGAGATAAAGCCTTATCATAGAGTGTGAAAGTGTCAAAAGAAACGTAAGTATAATTCTGAAGTCAAGTGCGTGAAGAAGGGTGGCCCTTCTCGTTGACAAAGTTATATTTGGTCAGCTGGTAAATGTCGGCCAAGATCGGTAGCTCACCGTGAGGATCGGGGTTGCAACGAAACAAAGACCCTATGCTTTTAAAAAGTAAAATAATGGGCGTCAGGTCCTAAACGCAGTAATGCTTAGGTCGGTGCTCCCCCAAAGTCGTGATCAACCGCAATTCCAATAATTACACTTGGTCAAGCTAATCTTCTCCAACAAGTTCTTCTAACAGTCTATAGTACAGCCAGAATTAAAATAATAATGTAACAAGTCGCCGAACAATTCACTGAAATTGTACAGAAAGCGAATAGTTTGTTTACCTGGACAAACAGAAGTGAGGCAAGGGGGCTAGAATACAATCGTGTTCCAGCAAGATATTTAAATTTGTGAAATTAGAGTAAACGCTATGTAACTTCAAATTTGTATCAACTGGCATCCAAATATTAGTTAAAGCCTTTGCTTGTTTAACAATAAATGGACATTTGATTGAATTAAAAAAATTATTGAAATCGTTAATCGTATCATTAAATATATATCACGAATGTTAATTGAACGAGGCTAGGACGGGGCAAGTATGCCATGGCTAGCTAAGCACCGACAGATAGCTCGTAAGCTGACATTAACCCCCCAAAATTTGGAACGGTAGGGAACACCACGTTATAAGGCCTTATAAATAGTAATTTACAAAGTGCGCAAAGCTAGTCTTTAGTCACAAGTAGGGCAGAGTTAAAACGAGAATCAGCGAGCATTTTAAGCCCAGCGAAAGACTAAAAATGCCTTATAGAGAACACAATGAATATTTTAAAAAAAATTAAATATAAATTAGGATTACTAGCAAACGGTCGTAATTTTGCGTCGTTAAAATTTTTTTAACAAGTTGCTACTGACGACGTGCCTAATGAAATATTTTAAACACGGTGCTCCTGTCAACGTAAATTAATGAAAACGTGTGATTAAACAGTCGTTTTACAAACTTAAAACTGCCAACTAAGTCAATTTACACACTGTCGTAGATAAAATATTTTGTTACCCTCTAATAAATTCATATACCGGGTGACAATGAGACTAGGGCCATGCTTATATCTTCTTTATTTATGAATCGATTTGGATAAAATTTTATACACTAGACATAATTTCCGATTGGCTGATAGATATAGTCAAAATGGTTAACTTCCGGTTTTACCGGAAATGATACTAACTTTGTTTTTTTTAATGGAACACCCTGTATATTTTATATTTTTCTGCATCTACGAGTCAAATTACATATAATAGTCTTGCCAAATTTCAATTTTTTTGAACAAAAAATTTATTTTTTTTATTAATTTTCAGTTTCAGATAAAGATAAAGTAATGCATGATGGATATCGTTAGATTGGTAATTACATTTTCTATCCAATGGCAAGATGGTTCTTAGTAGGTGCCGTTTAAAAAAAGTGACTTTTTCTTAAAAAACGAGTTTAGCAAATTATATTCTTTTATTAAAGGTTTGTTATTGACCTTATTGATAAAATAGCTATTAAGAGTTGCTAGAGTCAATTAGAAAAAAATTTCCAAGTCAAGGCCTTCTATGGTAAAAAATAAAAATTGAAAAAATATTTTTTTGTTTAAAAAAATTGAAATTTGGCAAGACTATTGTATGTAATTTGACTCATCGAATCAGAAAAACATAAAATATACAGGGTGTTCCATTTAAAAAATCAAAGTTGGTATCATTTCCGGTAAAACAGGAAGTCAGCCATTTTGACTATATCTATCGGCTAATCAGAAATTATGTCTAGTATCTTGGTATAAAATTTTATCCAAATCGATTCATAAATAAAGAAGATATAAGCATGGCCCTAGTCTCATTGTCACCCGGTATAAGCAGATGACTAGGTAAGCTCTACTTGCGTGCATCCCTAATAATATAATTGGAATGATCCCATCGAACGTTCCCGTAGACCATGTATTAGACACAGCCAAGCCTAATGGCCTAGTTTTTACACTAAAGCAATTAACTTTGTTGGTTACAATTTAACAAATTAACGTTATTCGTGTATATCGACAGCCAAGTAAGTATGCATGCAAGATGTGAGATGCCTCAAGACGCAGCGATGACGCAGATGACATCTTCGTCAAGGCAAGCCGAACCAGGAAGGCTTCCGAGAAGGTTATGTGTGAGCTGGATACAGAAAATCGGCAATGTAATAGTGGGGTTTAATCAAAAGGGAATGCTAATTATATGGAAGAGAAGAATATTTAGATAAAATAAAGTAAGCTAGAAGTCGATCAGATAAGCAAATCGAGGCATAGAAATACTTTTAATGATACTGAACGAAATAACAGCGGCGTAGAGACCAAGGATGGAAATGCTACGGTTTGTAACTCGCCGTTTTTATTATAAATAAACTAGAACTTAAACTGTACTCGTGCTAAGTGAAAATGTTACCACCAAAAATATACGCGAAGGCACAAACCTTCAGCAACTACTAACGACCGCCTGCTTCGGGCGATACTTCTACTATTGCTTCACTCGATGACACAAACCTTCTTTGTTTTCTGATTGAAACTTTAAATTAGAAAGCAGGAGCATATGCAGAATGTCTGTGCAACTACATGGTCGATATTACACTGTTCTTGGAGTTTCCCAGGAAAAATCGAAACTCTCGCCTTTAGCGGGCTCTAGGATGCAACTTCAAATACTTGCTCGCCGGCGCTACCCTTTGCCCGTAAGCACAAATACACAAGTTCGGCAGCCGTGAGGCAAGCGTACCTGCTTATTAACGCGGAATCAACACATATGTGCTCGTTTATTGATATACTCGGCTCAATTTAATTCTTACAATTCACGAAAAAATAATATACGTGTAAAACCGGATCTGTATTGAAATGATATTCTGAACACACTCAGACGAGCAGGGTTAAGCTTCCGTTTCAAGATAATATATTTTAGACGAATGGTGTACTAAATAACATCAAATAATCTTTTATCGGAAAAAGTGGATAAAAAGAAAAAAGAGAAACAGACTGAGAGGAAGGCAAAGCGATTGTGTAGTGGAGCTCGTTAGAAATTAGAAACTGGAGAGCAGATACTAGAGGCAGACAATTATGAAGAACTATTATTAAATTTGGTTAGGTATCAAAAGCGTATTTATCATTAGAATTTATTTTGTTGCTTAAATTTAGTCGGGTGAACGCATTTTGAGTTGAGCTTATTAATCGTGTGAACAGTTCTTTAGTCGCCATCCACAATATGCACAGATACTGGTTAGCTACTATACCGGAAAACTTTCGCTGGGCTTTCTGATAGCGCCCGCGCATTTTGGTTGTACGTCAAAAAGTTTATTTTGTAGTGCAGACGCCTTTTGATTCGTTTTTCAAGATACTAAGCGAATTGTCGCAATTTGAATAACGTACTATTCCGTGCATGGCCTCAACTGGAAAACTTGTATGTAATTTACATGTCCTGGTGCACTTAATTCGGACGCATTTCTGTGCCCACGTCGATCAGACAAATCATTTATTACAAGTTGTTAGACATCGTGACCATAGAAGCCTGTGGGGGTGAGTGTTTAGTTCATTTTGGTTGTGATACCGTTTTGTATTCAGCCGCAGACGGCGTTTTTAGCTTTTTCGGGATGTTATAAAATTCGCCGATACAGCCTGTCCTGGAAGGCGTTCATTCCCGTCATCCTGAAAGCCTCATTTGACCTTGATTCACATCGGCTGATAGATCCGCTTTGCAGCCGTATTTCGCTTGCGACCTGGTGACTTCTGCAAGCACTCTCAACTTGCTGTCAGCATAACTGTAAGAACCCGTCTGGAGGCTATTTAGCCATCCGCTGCAGAAGTTAGGCCCTTCAGATAAGTGCTTACGACCTAGTGAACTGCGTCGCCTGAGTTTTATCAGAGTTATTGAGTTATACCTTTATGACGTAGCTTTCTGACCTTCGTGTGATGCTATTAAAGCCGACGCACCTGGATGAGCTTCCTTCAGGATTCAGCCAATTCTAAATTTATTTAATGTTATTCGCTCTACGAGCATTCAGGGTTAGCGTAGAGCGAGACTTTAATTGATCATTGTTGTGTGATTAATTCCAAGTATAAAATGCTATTTGGGGGTGCACCTTAGGCTTAAGTGATGCTCTTAGAACCTGGTGAACTAGCTGTTCTATGCAACGTTTGTTAAATTAATTTAATGCACTGCTTACGATATTAATCGTTTGATTTCGTCACTGCTATCTTTTGTATTTCTCATATTGTACAATTGCGTGCTGCGATGTATTTGAGTTTATAAGTTCTCGGCCTAGTTCAGTATATTTGTTTTAAGTAAAGACCTGTTGGCGCTCGTAATATTTATTCATAACGTCTTATAAGCACATTGTCTTCACTGAGCTTAGCTGATGGGCCTTTAAGTATACGCTGCTAGCGTTGCGATATTTGAGATTCTAGCAATTTAGGAAAAACATTAAAGCTTACAACCTGTAGCGATAAATAAATAGTAATCGATTCCTAAATCGACAGTTTCGAAATCTAGCTAAACGAAATATAGTTGTAGGCGTTAGGTGGAGGAATCAGTTTTGACTATAAAATTCTTTGATCTCTATACTTCTCAGTTTTACACATTCCTTACAACTACTTCATATAATTGCTTTACATTGGTTTTTCACATGGCGTACTGGTTCTCAAGTTTGTTAAAACAAAAGATCCTACTTTTAAGAGCTATCCAGTTGCCATTGTAGTTTAGGGTTCTACATTAAGTGAGTGGTTTCAACGAACTCTCCAAAAATGTTTAAATAATTTTCACAATGTTCTTCCTCATGATTTTCAAATTAGATACATTTTTATCAGACGTTTCCACAACTAACTACAACTTATTCTTTATCCATTATCATAAGATATCCAACCGGATTTTATAGTTGTAGAACAGCAATTATAAACAGTAACATTGATTCTTTTAACACGTGGATGTAAAACAAGTACGAATACGAAACATTGCAAACCATAGTAAGAAAGCAACAGCTTATATAGCAAAGTATCTGAGGTACTTTTATGCTGCAATTACTTTGCATTGAATATTCGAGTCATATATATTCTAACACTATAGCTGTAATATGTTTGGAAAATCTTTAACTCGCTAAATCACACAGAACTAAAACATTTTAACATAAGGTAATTCTTTTCGTAACTTTTTTCTATGATTATTTATCAAGTATACCTGAAAAGAACAACAGTTAAAGCAAACTATTCAGCGCCATGTTTTGTCAATTCTAGGAAACTGAATGTAGTTTCGCCACAATGCCATATTATTATGAATACCCAAAAATACGCTATAATAAGAAGTCCTTCCCTATTCCACGCACAATATTACTTGGCCACACTGAAGCTCTCATATCTGTATGCCCCTGGAGAGCAATTCAAATACAACGACGAACTTAAAGAAGCGGTGCTGTCACGATGTCAACATCAACCCAAATATTTCTTTCGAACTGGAAGAAAACTTTGGGGTAGATGAGAGTACGTCATACACAACACGGTAAATGTGGAGTTTCCCAGGCTCGGGCAGGAAGCCTTTAAAGTTGCAAGTTAATATGCAGCACATAAAAACTGCTCGAGCAGCTACCGCTGTTTAATGTGTTTAGCAAACGAATGGATTGCAGTTTGAAACGGAACAGATTTAATCCCGGCACCGTTTTCTAGTTATCAGGCTAGAAAATAGAGAAAGCAAGCGCCTAACTCAAACAGTACGCTGAAATTGAGTAGAGTTATAAGAAAGCGGCACTTAAGGATAATACAAAAGTTACGAAATGTGTACCCAGCGCTCAGAACTCGTTAAGTTGGGCATTAGCACGTTCTGCTCGGCTCTCCCGACGTCAGTTATTGTTTGACTTGTATTTCTATATTGTAGAACTCGATTTTAGTTTCGAGGTGCTCCCTGTTTGCTTAGTGACTTGTTTCGGTGCGAATAAATTCGGAACTTTGAATCCGTCCTTGGGTATTTATTACTGCAGGTCTCTGTGCCACGCAATTACAAACTCGCGGGGAAATGGACCGAATGGTACAAGAACAACCTTAGATTAGCAGGGGACGGATATAATTGGGAAACTGAGCCGCGCTATGGAACTGTTGAAGGTAATTCAGCCGACGACGGCTGATGTGTGGTCAAGACCACAACTAATCTTAATCAAAAGTGTTAAAAAAATTAAATAATTTTCTTTCTAGTACTACTACTTCGATTTTCGCGGAAAACTCATATTTGTTCTTAATGTAAAACATAATATTCCTACCCTTGGTCGAAATCTTATTCAAAATATATTAATCAGTAACGTGCCGTATTTCCGCACGAAGTCCCAAATAATGCAGCAGAACGTCCCAAATAAAATCCTTAATTTATTGAGAAGATAGCATTGATGTTTTCCCACAATTGTCCCGAAAATACTTGTTTGCAAACGAACGGTTAATATGGGCTACAGAAAACTAAGACCCGTTATGCTAGCAGACTGTACATAGATGATATTGTAAGATGGCATCTAAAAAGGTGGGACGAAAAGCTAGCTAGAATAACAACTAACATAAACACAAACATAATAAAGCAAAAAAAATATATATAAGCATGGAAATATTGTGCCGTTTCGCGCTCCTACAATCTTTTTATAAACGCATTAGTTATTATCGTTAATTTGTTAGGCGGTATCACACTCGCAAAAACCACCCAGTCGCGACATGAGGACAACTGGGCCCAAGAAGAAGTTGTGCAACACCGGATGTTCGCCGCGAGATCCTGTTAATTGCCTGATAGGATACAGGCGTAAATCTTGCGTATTGCGCTAGCCCAATTCCCACTTTCAGTCCTACCAGTTTCTCAAGGTTAGCTCACCTCTATAGTCAAGCAGATCGAGATCATTGAAAGGATACGAAAGAAAAGTTATAATCTTGGCTTCTCCACGAAGTTGAACTGCCTGAGAAACCTTTAAGCCACACCCCTGTCCAGAAACTACCCTACTTTCATGCATGTGGCACCCAGTTTGGTTAAGTGACAACAAAATTTAAACATAGTCCACTGCATTTAGACCGAAACTACGGAATAATTCATATAGAAGCAAATAAGGTCTTTTCAGGTGTGTTTCAGTGTCGTCAATAGAAGTAGCAAAAGTCCCGAGGATGGGGCTGTACGCATAAAATTAGGCAACGCTGTATTCTACTGAAATTGGGCTCAAAAATCATTTTTCGCGAGTACTCTGTATCTATCGACTCTACGATAAAAATACATCAGAGTGAAAAGAAAGGTAAGGAATTTGTCTAAAAAAAGGTAGAGGTTCATTTTCTCGTAAATGCGATCGTTTTTGTCAAAATCCTGGATTGAATTTAAACTTATGTGATATTTTAGATCATTAAAGTACTCTATTCTACACCACCCTTGATGTTGAGTACTAGGCGAGTTTTTTTCATGTGGTATCCCTTGTGGGCCTGCTCCACGACTGTAATACTTATATAAATGTTGTAAGATTATTCATTTTGCTTTTCATCGTTTATTCGTTCTATAAATTCATTATATGTATTGTTCGAGGGAATCCGTTGGGTCAATCTCTAAACTTTGATTCTCTGCATCACTGATGGTTTCTTTTTCTGACGAGTCTTCAGTTAGTTCAGCATGCAAGCAAGATTGTCCACGGCAGTTGCCGCAAACTGGTGAGCAGCAAAGCCTCAACCTTCTACAGCCACATAATGTTCCACAATCTTTTGAACAATTGCAAAAAATCATGTTCAAAATGCAATCAGATTATATTGATAGAAACTTCTTTAGCGGGAGCACTATACATTGCGAGGAAAAATTTGATTCCATTTGCAGAAATCAAGTTACGAGAAGTATCATTTTTATTGAAAACCTCAACTGCAGTTTTCAAGTCTTGGCGTTTTTTCAATAGTTCCAGAGCTGCAGTCTTGCATTTATTAAAAAGAGCAAATGTCGTATCACAACCAGAGAATGCGTGCAAAAATAATAGGTGATCTCGAATCTCATTGTACTGATCGAAGCTTCGTGCGACCTTTCCCCTCCCTGGTTTAAGAAGAAAAATTTCTTTGTTGGCATGTTCAACAATGAAACTATTAGCTTCAAACTTTTCTCTCAGCATCGAAATCAATCTCATTTTATTTCGATTGTTTGAAAGAAGCTTCTCTTGGCTTATAGTTGCAAGCATCTGATCATCAAACTAGTTATCAACAGATGAAGATTTTGACGACCGGCGTAGTTGCTTCATAGAATTCACACTATTCCTTGTATTTTCATAACCATCGAAAACAGTAATCGAGTTTGAACCAAAGTGCTTTTCTACATAATTAACATATGCTTGGCAAATCGATGACATAAGTGACATTATCCAAATCTGGTTCAAGTTCTAATGGCATACCAGCTTCATCAAAGAGTGACCCCGGAAATGGAGCCCATTCACACTCCAAATAGGTGAGAAATTCGACACTAATAAGAGTGGATCAATGGGCACTGTTGTATCATGGACTTCGAAATTACTGTTGGCGGTTAATAGTGGCAGCACTCTGTCGGCACGTGAGAATTTAATACGAGGCTTGTTCAATTGAAACCCATCTTTGGTCCAGAAAAAATTTATTGGCAAATATATTTACAAATAATTACCACTACAATTAAGGCACATATCCCATTGTTTCACCAACCGATGTATACCCTGCTTAAAGAATTCTTGTGGCTGCTGCTTGAAGAATTCTTTTACGGCATTTTGTACTTCTTCGTCCGACTGAAAACAATTACCTTTTAACGCCTTTTTCAGTGGCCCAAAGATGTGAAAATCGCAGGGCGATAAATCAGGACTATAGGGTGGATGCTCTAATATCCTCCATTTCTTTCGTTGTAGATTTTCTTTCACTACTTTGGCAACATGAGGCCGAGCATTGTCGTGAAAATCGCTGTCAAATACAAATGATAGGAACTAATCAGTGTGACGTTTACAAACACAACTAACATTGCAAAACGTCAGTTGAGTGATTACAATTGTTTCCAAGGCTAACCTGACCAAAGATGGGTTTCAATTGAACAAGCCTCGTATTATAGAAATTGTTTCCAATTTATTGTTTTCTCCCTGCAGTGATTCCAATCTTATAAGCATTGTGACAGTTAATTTTTTCATCACCAGTAACCCCTGTTCCAATCGACATAACTTTTTGTAAAATTGGGAGAGGATTGTGAGAATTGAACCAATCTGTTAGTTTTTGAATATCCTCAATGTCTCTCTTTATACGAGATTCACGAGCAAGCATCAACATGATGTTCTCCAGAGTGAAAATAAATCCCACAAAAGTTACCGAGTCTTTCGCTGATGTTACTAGCAGTCAGTAAACCGAACACCCATTTATTGACGACATTTTCATTTGTACTTCTCCCACGTGTGAAACCTCCTTGTGATTTCGACGATTTCATCAAAGATTGCTCAATTATCATATGAGTAGATGTTCCACAGATATATTTATCAGAGCGCTTAACTGAGAAAAAGTCGTTGGTGAACTTCTGAAAAGCTGCATTGTCAATTGGATTTTCTAGACCACGCATATATAAATGTGCAGATTTTGCATTGAGAAAAATGTCCAGCCACATGAAAATACGGATTAATTTGTTTTACACCGGCGAAATGTTTCTCCGACTTTCCCATCCTTACCGCTCGTAACAATTCTTTTGCGATGGTAGTCATTTCGAAGCATTGCACCCACAGTTGTGCAGTGGGCCCTCTGTTTTTATTTCAGCAATTTTTTTCAACAAATAACATTTTACTTATTCGATGACGTTTCGATGCTTCAACATCTTCGAATGATTTTCCATCTAAGTTATCGAGATAAAGTTTCAATTGTTCATTTCTTTCTTCATCTATGCGTCCGTGTGATAAAGCGGCTACAAATGAAATATTTTCTTCCAGTATGAATTTCACTCGATTGTTTGACAAAAACGATCGCCTATACGAAAAAATGACCCTCTATCTTTGTTTCGGTACCTTTATTTTTGCTCTGATGTATTTTTATCGTAGAGTTGATAGATACCGAGATATTGCGAAAAATTATGTTTGAGCCAATTTCAGCCCATACAGTGTTACCAAATTTTAAGCGTACAACCCCATCATCGGGACTTTTGCTACTTCTATTCAGGACACCGAAACACATCTGAAAATACCTTGAGAGTTTTAAGTTTCTTCTG
Source organism: Agriotes lineatus (assembly GCA_940337035.1). NCBI lineage: Eukaryota > Metazoa > Arthropoda > Insecta > Coleoptera > Elateridae > Agriotes > Agriotes lineatus. Next base: position 88,096 of record CALNHX010003795.1, on the reverse strand, counting down.
TTTCCATTGGTCTTTATTATTTGAAAATGGATGTAATTCGCATTACCAAGTGTTTTCTTTAATTGTTTTAGCATTATTAGAGACATTAGATATTTTACCTTTACTCCCCTTTGATTTTTAAAAATGTTTAGTGTTACAGCGTCCACTTGTGAGGGTAATTCTGAGTAAAGCCCTTTACAGATTTTTTAAAATGTATTACTTTATTACGTGATTCAAAAAATCTTCATCAAAGCAGGCCAGGAAAAAGACAAGTGTTGGACGAAAGTAGACAAAAGTTAGAATGGAACATTAGAACTACTAACGTAATCTGATGTAACTAATCTGGTGGAAAAAGTTAAGGATATAAAAAAACCACTTCAAATAGCATTTTGAACCTTCAACCTACGAAACAAACCGCCTAGTATTCTTTCTTATATGAAGAACTACTAATCAGTTTGTTACTTGAGTTTGTGTTCCGTGTGTATTTTTTTTAAATACCCTCCAGTGTGAAAATATTTACAATTTAACCATACTTAAAAAAAAACGTGAAACTGACAAAATTTATCCATTTTTAAACGTTTCACTTTTTTTAAACAATTGTCAGAACTAGAGCTAGTTGCACGAATTAGTCGTTAACTACATTTAATGTACCTAATCATATTCCAGTTGTTTATTTTTGGCTTAAATAATATCTTCTAATAACATGTTAATTATTCATCATCAGTTGAAAACCATACAGATGATCCTCTACAATTTTATAACTGATTTCCGATTTTGGTTTCTACTGAGTTATTCTGAGGTACTCAAACATCTTCTAATGCAATTTCTACTTATTCACCTTCAATCAAAAACATACATAGCATCCTGTCACAATTTTCAAGCTTAATGCAGGTTCTGGTTTCTATAGTCTTGTAGTAGTATTTTGGTAATAAATTTTTTGCGATGACCTTGTTTTATTTACTTATAGAAAAACACGAATATTTACTTAATTTTCTAGTTGGATACAAAAAAGTAGATCAACCAATAAGAACAACTATTATATGGGGTGAAACGAAGTGTTTCAAGATGCAATAGATATTTATGCATTAAGGGAGATATGAATATGTTTTTTCCCTGCGGTTGACATGTGTTACAGAACGAGGGCCGCTGGCCCGAGGTCTGTAAGTCAACCGAAGGTAAAGAACATGAATATCTCCCGTGGTGCATACAATATTTTATCTACTAGCATATTCGTAAAAATAGTATGAAATTTCAAAATGTCATAATGACATTTAAAATTAGAATATGTAAGTAACATCAAGGAATGCCTCATTGTATGGTTGCTAAAACGTTAATTGTAGTTGCATTCTTACCATGAGTTTGAGGGAGAAATAATTTGACAAGTTCCTTGGGAGTTATGAGTAGCTTTTCATATTTTGTTTCTATGACGAAAATGTACAATATCATGTAGCTAGTAGATAAAATCTATTTTCAATATGCATCGCTATTTTTTGTCAATAGTCATTCTTGTAATCGTTGAATTAGGAACTTCTGAATCGATACTTTAAGGAATTTATTTCCAATTTAATATTAGCAATAAGAGATTTGGTGAAAAGCATAGTATGACGTGAGGTTGGTTGCCTAGTGCCACCAACTCGATAAAATATTTAACCGTGATGGTTACTGCTGCTGATGCACGCTTAAGATCTATTCGATAAATTCAGTCTGTATTCATTACAGTTAATGGGTTGGGACCTACTTCCAGTCTTTGTATTCTGTACTGGTTTTAACTATTTCTTCCTTAGGTATATTGAGATCATCACATATTTTCTTGTTTGGCATGAAGTTACGAGCATTGAAGTAAATTGTATTGAAACCTTTGAAGGATTTCCATGTTCGAGTTGGAGGCTGCACGCCAATGCTGTACGCCGAAAGTCCACAATAGTTTTGTGATCATCTTGTAAGTTAACAATGTATTGGAGAGCGATAATAGTGGCTTTCTACCAATTAACCTATTGTAATCGTCATAGAAGTTGCGCTACTTAAGAAAACATTTATTCCATACGTATCCTGTTTGTTTTTTAAAAAATTTTAAAGATTATTTTTTTTTGTTTCAGGTAAGGATCTGATTTCCTAATATTGAATATAGGCTGATGCATGGGGTGAGTGTTCTTAAATTTAATATCTATATTTTTGTTCCAATAAACTGTATTGGCCTGACAATGATGTAAAAACTATATTAATTTTTTTTGTTTCATACAATTTTCTATAACATCAAGCTGATAAAACGTTTTACTTACGAAATTAATCCTTAGGGTGAGATTTTACTTTGATTTAGTTTGATACGCCACCTATCTGTCCACTGTTTTATCCTACTATTTAGACTTTGCTGGAGATTTCGGGCAGCTAGTTTTAGATAAAAACACATTACGATAATCGCTAGATCGATAGTTGGCAAATGCTGCGGTGACTGTGTAATCATCGGTAAGTAAATCTACAATATACAACAGTGAAAAAATTGGGAACAAGAAGGTACCCTGTGGAACTTCGGCTATTATAGGGAGCAGACTCATTGTCTTCTGCTGGATTTTCTCCTGGAAGTACCATTCCTTCAGACATCATTTACCTGGTTTATTGATTAGAATTACTTTTGAAACGTTCTATTCGACTGAAAAAGATCCCAGTCTTAACATTTTCCTAAATATACTAGTAATCATTATAAGCTCCTTTCTGGGCAACTCTGTTATGATCCGACCTGTAATGTGGTCGTACCCTGTAGCTTCACTTAGATGAAGATTTTTGATAATTGTATTTAGCCAAAATAACTCTTTCAATTACTCGCTTCTTGTGGGTAACATATGAAGCCGAAGGTTCAATTATTCAAGCCAAGGTAGAAAGAGAACTGAATAAACAAATTTCTATTGTTCTTTATGTACGAGTCTAAACAGTATGTGTACATAAAATGGAAATAAAGAATTTCTCCTGGCTGATAGGCATCCAAATCGCCGCGGGAGCCCTTGTGGCACTGGAACTGGACGGATGCAACAGGAAGTGGATTATAGATATTCAAGCGGGGTTGCACCGCGTCTCAAAGAAGTGTTCTCCGGTGTTTGCTGTGTAAATGTAAACAGCTAATGCATTTAAAATGGCTGCTCGTATTCGTGGATTGTAGGTCAGCAGATGATATTTAACGTTAATAAGACCCTCCGAGTGTTTTTTCATTATACGGAGCTGTAACGTTAAGGGCCATTTCACACCAAACCCATCAAGTCCAGTCACGTCTAGTCAAGTCAAGTCTAACCAGTCAACGCTTTCATACCAAACACGTCTTTTGCGTAGAAAATTTGTTAGTCTGTGCTTTTATTTCAGTAAAGATCGACCTTCTTGCTGTAATAGTATTACGTCAAATGCAAAAACAAATAATTGAAAGGCAGCAAAGAAACTTTTGCCAAATACCTGCTATACAATCCCTATTTCGGTGTTTGGATTATAAATGTCTTAGTTACTTTGAACCAATAAGATTAAATGTTTGATGTCCATTGTCATAACAAATAAATGCTCGGCACAGCATATTAGTATAACCAAAATCCACCACGGACTGAGATAAACTGGCATAAAAATTGGACCGTTTGAATCTCGAGCAGTCAGGTCAAGATTCGACGCGATCGGACTAGACGTGAAGCGTTTAATCTGAAAGAAAATTCCGCAATTGCTGGTTATTTCAATGATATCACAGTCTGCCGAATCCCACAGCGTCGGATTTGACTGGACGTGACTGGACTTGACGGGTTTGGTGTGAAATGGCCCTAATTGAGTTTACCAGTTTAGTCAGAGCAGTCTTTTCGTTTTACTGGCACGTAAATTTCTTTTCCTTTACTTTTGGTGTTAGTGGCAAGCAATGGTTTTCTTTTGCTTTGAGGCATTAATTATAAATTGCAACAAAATCTCAGAGCTTTGCAACTTATTATACTTGGAAGAGGTTGCAGGTTGCATAATCATCACATATAATTATTTTTATACATAGGGCTAATTTGGTAATTTTCAAAAAAAAAAGAAAGAGAAAAGCCGTTTTCTGTTTTGTAAGAAAAAATTTGGTCTGATAGCGTCCAGCGACGAATAAGTTGGGTGTTCTTTCTCAGCTCATGGATTTATGAATTTGAGGCCTCCCCAATCTGTAAGATTACAATAAATCTAATTCTGCATTAAATTATTTTGTGATGGTTTTTCTTCGAATAGATTTTATACCTTGGACATATTAATTATAGAAAAATCAGTTACGATTTAACTGGATTTAACCTATTATTTATTCTAATGGATGTTTCTTTATTCAATTCAGCTTTTTATTTCTTCTGCAATTCTTGATTGTACTTTGGTGCTGAGTTAGATAGGATGCAGGGCGTCTCTGCAAAGCCTTTTGAGTGGCTAATCTAGAATCGACTATGGTAGTAAACCGAAATTAAGTATCGTTAGGAATCTTTGGCCATAAACTCAGCTTCATTATTCCTGCAACGGAAATGCTTCCCGTTAACCAGAGATTCAACTAGATAAGCGAGGTGAGGATGAGTATCAACCAATCGAACAAGCCGGTTTTCGGAAGGGATACAGTACGATCGACCATCTCCAAACAATAAGATCATTAATAGAGAAAGCTACGGACTATAATGTTCCCCTGCATATGGCATTTGTTGACTTTCATAAGGCCTTCGACTCCATCGAAAGATGGTCTTTTCTAAAAGCCATGGACAAAGCAAGAATTGACTCTCGATACTCGACACTTTTGAAAAATATATACGACAAAGCTACCTTTCACGTAAAGATCAATGAGAACCTAAAAACAGAAAGTATTCCGCTTAACAGAGGCGTTCGTGGGGGATACGATATCACCAAAGCTCTTTACTCTGGCCCTTGAGGATGTGTTCAAGACGTTGCCCTGGGAGAGTAATGGCATAAATATCTATGGAAGGTATCTGAATCACTTACGTTTTGCTGATGACATTGTTCTTATCAGCAGCGACATTCAAGAATTGAAAACTATGATAGTCCAACTTAATCGAGCATCGAACAAGATTGGGTTAAAAATTAACCTCGGCAAAACAAAAGTGATAAGTAACAGTAGAGAAACATTATCGTAGACAATACAACATTGGAAAAATGTAGATCAGTATATATATCTCGGACATGCTATAAAGGTTGGTAAGGAAATCAAACGGCTGAAATCAAACGCAGAACAAGCCTAACGTGGGCAGCGTTTGGTAATCTTAAATATTTATTCAAAAACTCTAACATCCCCATAAACCTTAAACGCAAAGTCTACGATACATGCATACTTCCAGTGGCGACTTATGGACTAGAGACCATGGCCTTGACAAAGAACAGTATGAATAGACTAAGAGTGACATAAAGAGCCATGGAAAGGGCCATGTTGGATATTAGCTTGAGAGATAAGGTTACAAATAAGGAAATTAGAAGACTGACGAGACTAACAGATGTGATGAGGAGGGTTGCAGAACTCAAATGGCAATGGTCGGCCACGTAGCTAGACAAGAGAACAATAGATGGACATCTAAAATAACCAACTGGCGTCCCAGACAAACAAAAAGAAGCGTCGGGAGACCACAAAGACGATGGCTCGACGACATCAAGGAACGAGCAGGATACAAATGGCAACAAGTGGCGCAAGACAGGAAGGCATGGAAACATATGGAGAGGCTTACATCCAGGAGTGGATAGACAATGGCTGATAAATAGGAAGCGAGGCAACGGTTCCTGGCTGCATAATACCAGCTGCTTCCCTATTTGGTTGGTTCCAACTCGCTGAGCCTTGTAGGAAACAATTCTGTTAAGCAGCAACCTGAAGTATAACAAATTTTAAGTTTAAGTAAACATGAAATTTCGCTTACCTTAATAACTTACTCATAACGTAACAAGTAAATTCAATTACCTTTTCTGTAGAAAACACCAAAACTAAACCAAATAAATGACCACAGATTGGTTTAGAAAGCGACATTTAGGGTTTAATGTTATACTGCATATATGTGTCAAACAATGGACATTTCGTTTACTTTGGGGTGTGAAATGGACATTTCGTTTACTTTGGGGTGTGAATTGAGTTATCCGATACAACATTGACCGAAATGTATTCGCGATCAAAAATAGGTTAGTTGGAGAAAAAATAGTATGTTTCATTCGTGCAAAAAATGCGTTTTCGGGACGCGTAAGACTCGCCGGACTCCGCTGCGCGTCGTCCGGCGATCTGTCTTACTTGTCCCGAAATCATGCATTTTTTGTACTAATGAAACAAATAACTATTTGAGTAAAACTTATATTTAAGTGAATAACTTGATCCCTAAATTAATATTACTTCAATTCAATATTTCCCTATAATGTGACATTTATAAATTGCTATCGTAACTAGATTATACCACTCCCTCTAACATCAACCGATGTAAAACGGCAAAAATGCATAGTTACGTATAAACCGTTCAATAGTTATTTGCCAGATAGGAGGCCATGTTAGGGTGATGAATTTCACCCTGTAAATATGCTGTCAGTCATTAACAAACGTTAGGTTATGCTCATTTTATATAAACTGATAATTTTAATATTAATGTACAAAACGTGGTTGCCAGATTTGGTTTTGGATTTTGTGCCACTTTTAGTATTGGTTAAGATAAATTTCATGAAAGACAAATTGCTGATTCTGAATACGTTTCATACTTTGTTGAGTAGGCATAATGGTATAATGAAAGTCGTTTTTTTTATTGTAATTATAAATTGTATACAATAGTAGATTATGTTATTAGGAGTAAAAGTGATACTTTATGTGGCGAAGCTGAAGTTTATTTAGCCGAACGTTAGTGAGGCAAATAATTCAGCTAAGCCACATAAAGTCACTTTTACTCCGAATAACATATACTATTTTATCCGCAAACGTATTCAGGTAAATTTCAGGCTAGCACTGTACCCCTGCCCCAACCTCTGTTGTTCAGATAACGCGCAACTGTAATGATATATGAACATACTGAATCACCCGTGCTAATAGCACACGGCCACAGCAGCTGTCACACCATAACCCACGGCGACAGATGCTCCGATCCGCTGCTTAAAGGTTTATTTAAATTAAAACTTTTTCGTACTTTTTTGAAATAAAAACCGGCCTACGAACTAATTCTAAAAATTAGCAAAATTTTAAGCCATCATACAATTTAATCGGTCCAGTATCTTCGGAGGAGATGGCGAACAAACATAGAAAGAAAGAAAGAGAGCAATCATTTTGTGTGCTTAATAGGCAGATAAAGTACGCAAAAGTTGCTATTTTGTCTGCTTAGGCAGATAAAGTGACACTTTTACCTTGTCAATAAAGACAAATAAGTTGTCACTTTTGTGACGTTTGCGGATAAAAATATTTAAATATTACAATTTATGTATTTTTTCAGATTAAATAAAGCTTTTACAAGCCACTTTAGGCCCATTGCATAACAATGTGTCTCCATTGTCCCTTATGATGATTTTATTTCTCCAGTCTTCTATTCCTTTCCTTGATATGTCTTCCATTACTGCCCCCTTCCACCTATTCGTTGGTCGCTTCTTCTTCTAGTTTTCTTGCGCTCTGCCTTCCAATACTATCTTAGTAGCTCTTCCATCTGGCATTCTCCATATATGCCCAAACCATCTTAACCTTCGAGCTTTAATGAAGTCTACTATATTTGGCTCTCCATACTTCTTTTGTAGCTCTTCGTTTGTAAGTCTTCTCCAACCATCATCCATCCGAGTCCCTCCAAATATTTTTCTCCGCATTTTTCTCTCCCACCTACTTATCGTATCTTGGTCTGCCACATTCATCGTCCATGTTTCACATGCGTACGTAGCTGTGGGTCGAATTACAGTCTTATAAGTCGTAGTTTTGCATTTCGCGACATTTGTCTTAAGGACATTATACTATTTAACGCGCCCGGAAATCTCGATGCTTTTATTAACCTTGATTTAATTCCTTGTGTGTAATTTAAGTTTTCAGAGATTAATGTTCCTAAGAAAGTAAACTCCTTAACTCGTTCTATTCTCAAATCTTAATATTACGCCATTATTATTGATTTCTTTATTTTTTCCATTAGGTACTTCTTTGTTAAAGCTGCTGAATATTGTCCAGTGGAAGTTGAAGAATGGATTTTTTTTTAAATATGGCCACAGAAGAAAATCACAGGGAGTTAAGTTACAAAGACCTCGGGGGCCACACTGTAGACATGTTTTGACTAATAACTCTGTTTTTGTAAAACTCTCCAAGTAAATTTATGCCCCATCTTATTGAAAGTACGTAACCCGTTTGTAATTCATTGTCACGTAACTCTTCAAAAAACGGCGACAAAATTTCAGTATGATATGGTTGTGCATTTAGAAAACCTAAAATTTGAACTATTAAAATAAAAATTTAATCGTTTTACTGCACTCAATTACCTTAAAAAATATAGGACCTATAACTCTTCTTTTACTAATTGCAGCCCAAACCCCGATTTTTTTGTGGGTGAAGCGGTTCTTCAACATAAAAATTGGGATTCTCAGCGCTCCACATCCTCATACTTTGTGAATTAATATAGCCAGATAAATAGAAGTATGCCTCATCAGTAAAGAAAGTTTTCTCAAACGCATTATCGTTATTTCCTAAATTATTGATAAACCAGTTACAAAATTCCAATCTAACCGGAGGATCGTTTGGCAGCAGTTCCTGATACAATTGCAACCGGTAAGAAAAATAATGCAAATTGCTTCTTAATATCCTATGAGATGTTGAATATGAAACATTTAATTGCTGTCCTAAATGGCGAACAGATACGTGTGGTTGTTCTTGCACAATTTGTCTCGCATTGTTAACTACTTCTTCAGTGCGTATGTTGCAAATAGTATGTATCATTTTTAGGTCGTGGGCTAAAAGGTTTTAATTTCAAAATTGTTCCGCCCCATAATATTTCTAATAGTTCTTTCAGATATCTAAAACAGTACAAAGCCGAAAATTAAAGCAACAATAAGTTTTATGCATAAATACTTGCATCCCAAAAGTCACTAAGCCGAGCAAAGATTTCAGTTTCACTGAGGTCGGGCCTGTCAGCTTTATAATGCCTGTAAGCCTTTGTAATTTGTAGTTTTGTGTCACCTTTAATGACTTTTGGCATATTTACTTTAGTACTACAATTTTTTTGACAGATAGATATCCATGACGGCGATGTCCATACATATTATGCCTAGTGGCAAACAAAGTATGAAAGGACTGGCAACATTGCATGTTTAACTCAAAATGTCAAATTAGACACTTTCGTGAGCCTCCTGTACATAACAGCTGCTTCTGACAAAGTGTCAGAAAGAGTTTCTAGGGAGTTTTAGTTTTATTAAACATAAAAACAAAATTCCATGTCTACCTACTTGGCTATTGAACGGTTTATATGTACTAACTTTTGATAATGTAACATAGCAATTGACAATCACATTCCTTTCTGATTAATAGGTGATAATCACACGGCTTTACAAACATCATGTTACCTGCTGTCAGTACAATTGTCATAACAACCACATTAACTGTACTTTTAATATTTAAAATACATTATTCAAACATTGTTTATTGGATATAACCTAGCCGAATGCAAGTCGTGTCTTCTTGATTATCAAATCATTTCTGTTTCCACTCGATATATTGTTTTAGGCAATCACGCTCGTCCTTATAATCAAGAACCCACTAGTTGCATTATATATGATAATAACCACAAAATGCATGATTGGATATCATAAGAGATTTATATACATATTAATTAGAAATTACAATTTAATAAAATTGTTAGCGCCCAATACTTCTTTCTTAGGGTGAATCTAAAACCTTTATGCGAAAGTGAAGTAAACAAAAATCCCACATTTATAATACTCGTATCGCAGCCGGGAATTGAGCTAGTCGGAGTTATGTAAGGTTGCTTATAGTTTGTACAGTGGCAGACTGAAGAGGGCGACACTTTGGTGCAATATCATTAGATGCCAGTATCTGTTTGTGCCGAGGTTTAAATTTTCTTTACTAGTACTTCCACTGCACTTTCCCAGTTGGTTTTATTATTGCCCAGTGATGAGTTTTTATTCTTATATATAAATGTGGCACTAACAGTAAGGATGGTCGAAGTGTGATCAGATCTAAACTTTTACATGAAGGTATCCTCTTGGGATACAATTTGTTACGGGGACGATAACCAGGATGTTGTGTAGGTCAGATAGCCGGTACGTTGGTGTGTATAGTGATGGGTATCCAATTGGTTCTTGCTGAGTAGAATCCAGTGAAATTTCCCCTGTGTTAAGTAGTGACATTCGTGAACCCTACTGAACGAACAGTCTCTAAGGGAATTTAAGAAATCTTCGAAGTTGATCTGTAATTCTGTGGGTATTAACAACTGAGACTACTAGCGTAGCTACTCACTGAGCATCACGTTTGTTGCGTGAATGCCGTCGTTGTTATACTTAGGCAGTTCGGAGTTTTTAATCTGTTGCTTTATTGGTACAACTGTCCAACCTCTTGCACGTCTGTTCGAATTGAAGTGTTCGGGTGTCGGTCACCATTGGGCATTTTGAAATTGCAATAAACAAACTTAATTGCAATACTCTTTACATACAACTATTCTTCCAAATTAGTAATTTTGTATTTTAAAAGGTTGGTGAAATAATGTGCCCCTTGCAATCAACCGAAGTCTGTAGTACGTGAGTTTTCATTTTAATGTTGATCTCAAGCTATAACTACACATAGCTACCTTTATCGTATTTATAAGATTTTTAATTACATGGTTTTAAATGACAATATCTAATCTACCCACAAATCAATAATTCACTTTATTGAATTATATTGAAACTACAGTACAGGGCAACAATGGTTAATTATATTGTAAATACCTTACTACATTACTAAATCGAGCGTGACCCTTACAAATTCCTAAGTTAACTAAACTCCCAGTATGTTATCTTAGTAATCATACGAGCATGTATGCCATCGATTGAAACTGGATCTATCAGGTCGTACACAGCAAAGTGATCCTACTATATCTCAAAATAAACAGTACCTTTGTTGAAACAGAGGGTTTCGCTGTAGCACAAGGCCTTGCCTGAACCAATATTGGACTGAGCGACCAAACAACTATCTAATTTATTTAAAATTTAAATAGCTTAGCGTGGATGAAGCTAGGGCCAGGTATCGGGGTATCGATTTCGCACAAAACCACTTGTACACAAAACAAAGACTTGCTTGTCCGCAACCTGAATGAAACTGGCATTGAATAGGTCAGGCTGAAACGCCCAAAAGATTTTCAATTAGTGGAACTGTTTTAAATACTGAAGGTGTTTGTGTCCTGCAACGTGTTCAATTTCCTTTTAATTTCCGACTATGTCCGAGAGCTGCGCCTCAAAGGACGAGAGCCACCTTTTACGGTGCAAATTATCGTCGTTTTGCAACAAAACCCAAAAAGTAGAGACATTCATTGTATCACGACCTAGACTTAGTTGGCCCCGTTGATACATAAATTTTCTCGACGTTTTGTTCTAACTACGAGCAACAACGTGCTGCCGGAGCTGCTGCAGACATGCCAATCGCAAATGAAATCTCCAGTGTCAAAGATATGAAAATGGCGTGAAATTCGAAATATTCAACATGGCGTGCCTGCAATGATCAAATGTATGCAGCGAAAAATATGATTGAGTTATTTAAGCTTCGCCAGTTTCATATGCAGCGCGACTTTTGCCGTATCTGAATTTATACACGTATTTCCCTGAATAAATCCGACTAGATTGGCATCTTCAAAATTCACAGCCGCGAACAGAGCGACATGATCAACGCTGTGTCCAATATCCTTCCTGTGCAGCGTTGCGCTCATTCCTGCTGCTCTTCTTTATCCTTTACCGCACTTCCTGCCACAGATTTACAAAAGGGAGAACTTTGCTGCTACACCCTGCAGTGGCTGCTGCAATTACAAAATCACGGTGCATCAAGGAGGGGTTAAAAACTCAAAGTCCAAATTATAGCTCTGTATATCCACACTGCATCGGTGTTATCCATTGCAATGTGTCTTTATTACATCGACGTTTCTGCTAAGCTATCGCTTCCATGTATCATCAAATTCGGATAAATTAAAGCTACTGCATGATAAATACAGCTTTTGTACATGATCAATGGGGCACACAAAATTTACAACAGACAAATTACATAATTTTTAAAGAACATAATATTACGGTACCCATCTACCTAATGCGGATGGGGAAGAATTTAAAATATTGTCTAAACTAGTCCCTTTTTGTGATTTTTTCCGTATAATCCTTCCTTCTGAGTTCATTTTGTTTATCCAGTGGGAGCATCTACTCTTCAAAGCGCTGGAAAATGCATTTACGATAGGTAGCAGACCCAAAAGTGTACACAGCTTCAGTCGGACAAGGGCGAGATTTTACTATGGATACGTAGGTGTCTATGCTTAAAAGTCGTACAGAATACACACACATAATGATACAATTGTACTGATCAAACATTAATACATGTGGACAGCGGACAGCCGTTAGCAAACTATTACTACAAGGAGAAAGAATTATGTAATAGTGACGTCAAGGGTTACATGTGTTCATAGCCTTTCTTTGTGGGGAGAGGCTCAAAACTGGGGTTTGAGACGTTAACACTCGCTTAAACACATACATAAACCAGTATCAGTTTTAATTCTTAGTATGCATAGAAGAATAACGTGCAGGAAACAAGTGAAATGCAAAAGTTATACAGGAAACTTGTAATTAGAAGGTAATGCAGTTGTGACGTTACCAATATCAAGACAAAATGAGTCTGCAGCTTGAAGTTTGGCGACTCTAATCACTATAGCATGACGTAAAACCACATAATGGGCATTGACCCAACAACACTTGTCTGGCCTCATTGCTTGTTTTCAATTTATTTCTCTTATCGCAGGCGCTGTTTTCTATCCTGAGCTCAGCGTCGTGATCTCTACCCGCGGGGCGATTTTATAAATGTGTGCGAGGGCGAATATAACGTAACAGTGTTAAATCTTGAATGTTAAATTGTTAGCGCTTCTAAAGTGTTTGAAATTTGTCCATTTTGCGGATGCAGAAAAGTCAATAAATTCAAACGGCTATTTTTAAGATAACCAGTGGTGCATTAGAATTATCTATACAAAGAATAAGCACACATACAGTTGCCATCGCTGTGTGACACTTATAACTTATTAATAAGTTCTCTTTGCTTTAAAGGGTATTCAAACGAAGAATGATGAAATAGTTTTTATAGTCTTCTTTAACGGAAAACATAGTTCGAATGATTCTATTTTGTTTCTTTTTGGCTTATGTATATTGTGATTCAAATCCTTACACTCTACACATAACTAAATTAAAATAAACTGATTTCTTGTACACACAGGCACAAATTGCTAAATATACTAAATAGAAAACTTGATATATAAACTTTGCTTCTTTTGGCCCATCACATAGTATCATTTATGTAATTCGCCAACTCTTTTGTTGTTTTATTGTATCAATTTCTTTTCAGGCTATATTGTATTAATTATGGCATGAATTTCTTCTGCATGTAATTTGATTTTTGTAATATTTTTTCTCTCTCGAGTCACCCATTGTTATGCCATGTCTATGTTAAATAACAGCAGACGATAGAGGACATCTTTATCTAAACCCCTATTAAATATGTTTCCTTATATGTTTATTGTACACTACTGAACCGTTTTGGTAACGGGACAACAAGTGTAGTATGCTATTTCTATAGCCGATTTTCTAATTATTTTAGCTCTCCCCCATGTTGCTATTACACCACCATTGCTCTGTTTGCCTTTGTGAAACCAGTGATATTTCAATTGTTTTCAATTTACATTATTTCCGTATACCGTTTTTATATTTCCGACATGTATATTTTTATACTTATAAACAGAGCTGGGCAGTAATTAATTACTTTGGTATTAAATTAATAATTAATTTTTTTGTGGTTGATTTGTCTTGTAATTGAATTATTTTCCAAAATACGGTAATTGTAATTGGTAATTGCTAGTTTTGTTAAAAAATACTTGATAATTACTTTTTTATAAGTAATTAATTACTACATTCAATTACTCAATTATTCAATTACTTTTGAATAATTGAATTACTCTAAAGCGTTTAAATTACTAAATTACTGGCCTAGATTGAGTATTAAATGTGCAGAACGCAAAAATTAAAATAAGGTTTTGTTAAATTGCATGTTAAGCAATAGGGCATTTCTGGAGCAGTATAAGTATAATTTATGATTTCCTATGACTAGTCGGATAACGGCTAGTTATGTGTATGATCAAATATATATTTGGTGCAGGCGCGCAGATTTGTAGATGAAATGTGCATTGTTGTGTTAGTGTAGGCTGTGGAGAATGTAGCATTGTAGCTTGCGTAAGAAGCGAAAAATATGCTGCGGTAACTGCAGAGTTAATTTTTCCATGACTATTGACACAAATAGCGTCATTATACAATATTGATTCATAATAATTGTTAGTCCAGTAAATAGTGACCAAAAGAGGGGGGTTACCTTACAAAAGGTCCGCTAGTTCTAAATTTTTGATATGTTGTCTAGGATGGTTAGTAAGTGTTTAAAATGCAAAATGCGCAATCCCCCTCCTTCGCGCTCGCCGCCATCTTAAGAAACCCGAAAAAAATCGGCACTTTCTTCAGATTTTCGCTTATATCTTCCTTTTAGTGCATTTTAGCTACAAAAGAGTTCTACTAAATGTTGGACGGTGTAATTCAGTTAGTAATATTCAAAATATCGCAGAATACAAAAAATTATTCAAGTGTAAAATATTTTAATATAAATTTTTGGGAGAGTTATTGAATTAATAGCTTACGATATTGTATTGCTATTACAAAATGAAGTCACTATTTAAAAGCTGTCGGTATCGATTCGGCGAAGTATAAAGTTGTAGTGTTCAAAAACTATTAGACGAAATAGTTCGGAGACTTTCTTCTACAATAAGGCTTTATCGAATAAACGCAATCATAAATAATCCACTGTTTATCACATCATGAAGGCCATCTGCCACAATCGCAAATAAATTATTGCGCCAGTCCAGGAAGCTTAACTCGTTTACTACTTTACAAGTAGAAAAATACAGCTTAAATTTAGAAAGTAAAACTGATAAGTATTTTTTTTTAAACAGATGGCTGTTTACAAACAGTAAACAAATACAACAGAATATGCAACCCAAATACCATATTTAAAGGTTGTCTATAGGTATATTTTAATAATAATGACTAAATTATTACTAAATATAGCGGCCCTTATAATAGAACACAATTTCAATTAAACTTAAATAAAGTATGGTAGGTTATGATACAAAAAAGGCTTCGAACAACACAAAAACTATGCCGTTTGTTCATATATTGTTATGATAATAATATCGTTGTTATGGCGATTAGTTTGTAATGATAATATAATTGAAATAAAGAAGTAGGTGTCATACATTATACCATATAGTTTTAATATGAATTGTTGCTTACTCTTGGAATAATTAAAATTTATGCTTTGTTAAATTAATTGCAATGATAACGATATGTTGCCCTTTATATTTTATTCATTGGCAACTAATTTAAATTAATGCTCCGGCTAGCTATCTGGGACTTCATTATCTGCAGTGGTTGGGTTGTACCACCGTATAAATTTTAAAATTGTAGAGCAAATGCTCAATTTGAACGAGTGACAGTTAACCTCAAATATTGAATATAAACAGAGCTGTGCGAACACACCAAGAGCCAGAGCAATTTGAACGCAAATCGACCAACAATCAATTAATTTACCTGAGGTAAATAATAAAATGCAATTATCGAATCAAGTTGTTTGGCTAACCTGTATTTGTTTTCTTTCACGTTATAGGGCACGCCAACTCGCATCTGTTTCTTGGCTGCCCTGCTTGCCAAATCCATTTTCGGTTTATGCATAAAAAAAGACGTCAACCTCGTAATTTCTTCCTGCCACGCTATCAGCGACTGCTACCTGTTTCTGGACCGCGAACGATGTCTTCCACAGATGTTGTACCTCCCGAAGCCCCAAGCTCCTTGCGTCGGGATCGAAAGTTGGACTCGTGCCGGGTCACGTTTCAAACGGACGCCAACCCCGTACCTGCCCTCTGAAATGCTTTTAGCTGCTGCTACCTTCTTGTAGACCACAAGCAAGGGCTCCTCTAAACACTGCATACTGCTATCTGCTTGCGAAAGCTTTAAAGCTTGCCAAAATTCAGCTTCGAAGTCAAACACAATTAAGTGAAGCTTGAGAGACTACACTTTGTAACTTTATCAAATTAAGCACAACTGGGCTCTGCATACTGGGGAATAAATAAAACTCCACAACTGGTAAAAATTGTAAACGTTAATGTTCGAAATCAAATCAAAAGTTGGGAGTTACAAACAAGCTCTTGGTTTAGCTTCCCTAATAAAACAAAAAACAATTGACCATCTGGGTCTCCATAGCAACAAGTTAACAAATGTTTTAAGTAAGTTTTTACAATCTATGACCTTAACTTCTAAAATTGTTTTCTTAAATGCCATTCTGGAATACTTTAACCGCACTTTTGTTGCGTATTTTCACTTTTAGTTTAATTAATACTTATTCACAAGTTATTATCACTGTATTGTAGTCTTATTTATATCTCAGGTTGCGTTTCAAATGCTCTTTGCATTCCTGTGATTTCTTACACTGCTTTCTAACCCTTCAGCTGCGCTATTGATTGTTGGCATAATTATATTAATATTAAATGCTGCATAAACCTCTGTAACGCTTCGAAACACCGTTGTACTTAAGCGAATTCATTATCGTGTCTTGACGTTACACTATTAACCTGGCAGTCATTATAAATTAGCTGCATTTGCCATATCGACCACAAATAATAAAAATAAGCTGAACGCAACCTTGGCGATACTATTTTGCTCAATTACTAACCTCTGTATTTAAATTACAGTTATTGCTAATCATGTCTTATGTAATTATCAATGTTTACTAGTGACTTATTGTTGCAATAAATAGAATACCAATTCTTGGTCTATCTGAATCTTTCTTTAGTTTTCGTATGTTAGCAATGCAACCAGAATTGCTGTAAACGCCATACCATTACAATATAATTGAAAGTACTGTAAAACTGTGAAGAGAGGTAACGGGAACAATAATAACAGCAAATTAACACGAACAAATAAAATAACAAATCACAAACTATCCAGCACAACACGTTATGTTAATTATTATTAAAATGCTAATCCAGGTAGAATTTTAACTGGTAATTTGGGTTGCACGTGCTACTGTATTTGTTTGCTGGGGCAAATGTAGTTAAAAATGACAGAGAATTAAGATATTGTTATGATACACTAAGGGTAGTTGCAAAATAAAAATATAAAATTGATAAATTTGGAAGATTATTACAATCAAAATTTGTTTAGATGAGATTGGATGTTAATTTCAAAATGAATAATAAAAATTAATTGAGACAATGAATAAAGTAATTTGATAAGTAAATATCAATTGAGTATTCAGTTTTGATGGTTGAGTTCAGTTTTAATAAAGTTTTAAGCCGAGGCTACAATTAATGTGCTTGCAATAATAATACAGAATTGTAGCATGTAATAATAGGACATTAATATTTTTAAGAAGGCAAGAAGAATTGTAACTACGAGAGATATAAAAATTTGTTTAGTGAGAAAAAAAATAAACTCATAAAAAATGTATATTGAATTTTGAAATAAATAATTTTGAGAATAAAAAGGTTGAAATTATGCCTTATTTTAAATAATTGTTTGGTAAATTACAAAATAAAGGGGCAATTAACAAATCTACTTGGTGAAAATATGAAAATATAACCTGGAATTAATAAAACCATACAATCGGTGAAGAGATTGTGCAATACAGTGAATTGGAAGTAAATAACACAGAATATTACATTATTTGAAGGAATTAGCTGCTTTATTTGGACGGTTATGTGGGTGTTGCTGGATACAGAGTACTATCTGAGGAATAAAGAAGGTTAGATTGGGATCACCTACTGAAACTTACCAGGAATCGATTGGAGTGACGGTGACATTGATAAAGGGAGCAGGACTGGATTCTACGAACAATAGGAGTTATTGACAGGTTAGATGCGGTTTGAAGGTTGATGGGCCATCACAGTTGTGACTATTGGAGGAACTAGCGTTAGGCGTTGCAGACTGTGAACATCGGGAGCTGTGAACGTTGGGAGCTGTTGGTATTTGGATATTTGTAGTGAACGCTGGAGAAGTTTTAAGGTTTGTGTTAATAATTCATATAAAAGCATTTGGAATAATAAACAATGAAAGAAAGAGTGAAAATAAACATAATACAGTACTTACTTTGGTGAATTGATTAATAGATGTGTCAATGTAAAAGATAATTGTCAATACTTGGTTTGATTAAATGTAGAAGTCAAGTTAATGTCATTCAGTAGTCAAGGATTTATATAGAATTTAAACTTCAACTAATAGATAACTACATTGGCGAACCACCCTGATAAGAGTACTCAATTGAAATCATTAGTTAAAATAAAATTTAACATAATTGATTTGAAAAAGAAATTAATTAAGGGCTAGCTCAAAGTGGAGCTACTGCAATATATAACCTTAAGAAGGGTTCATTGGACATAGAAACGTTTAACTCGTCCATGAAATACGTTGACTTCCACCACTGGCTGCCACAGGTAGGAAACGAACCAGAATAGATATGTTGCTATCAATCAGTAGGGTTTTTCCTGAGCGTGCAATGGAAGACACCAATGGCGGTTCCATAAGTATTCGAAAATTGCTGAAAGAATATCGAATAAAGCTTCAAAACTATGTAGGGTTACTTGAAAACACCTAAAGCAAATCCAATAGAATGTTGAACCGCATAAAAATATGGCAATAAATGGTTACGTACCTGAGATTTTATGCGGTCAAAAGGTACTTTCTAAATTACCCTTAAATTCCTGAACGAGCAGTAAAGTGCATAAAAGCAAAAAGCTACTAAACCACTGCACCTGCTTGCGGACGATTTGTAGCAGAAATCCTCTTTCAAGCGTCCACCACAAAAAGCCTTACGGCATCGAAATAAAGTGATAACCCAAAATGGTACTGAAAATATAGCTCCATCTTAATTTAAAAAAGCGGTATGCCAACTCTCAATAAGAAATTATCAAAACTATATAGGCGGTTAAGCAATTCACAGTCCGATTGTCTCCAAAAATGTACAAAACTAAGGCAGAAACTTAGGTAACCCAAAAATTCTGCCCAAATGGAATAAACTACAGGAAAGAATTTTAGAATAGCAAAGTGGACTTGACATTTCTCGTATCTAACAGTAAAATAATAAAATCAATCAAGTGAGTAATCGCTTAGCACTGTAATTTATTCTGTATCTATGAAGACATCGTAACTAGTGATGGCATAATCGGATGATTTCAATACTCGGAATGTTCCATTCGGAATGTTTTATAAAATCGGAATATCATCCGATTATTTTACATTCCGTAAATGCAAGCAAGGGAAAACGAGCGAAACAAGACAAGCGGAAGGGAAGATGAAGGTGCGTCCAAATTTGCGATGCGAGCACCCGCCGTTGCGCCATAAGCCCTTATCTGCGTTGGCATCTATTGTTTGGGTTTATAGGACGCCCAGTAAAACAATTTATGAGTTTGAGTCGCACAGTGGGATGTGAGAAAATAGAATATTTTTTAAAATTATTACAGTAGTTACCTTAATAGACTTTCGGAAAATGGTAGTGATATTTTAAAGTTTAATGGCACATAAAGTACATAATAGATAGTATAAAACAGTACATGCATTTGAAGTCTGTAAGGTGTACTATCTAATAATTAATCTACGAAATACCACTGCCATTAGTGCCAGCATATAGCAGTCAAGTGAGTCAACACGACATTCCGTATTCCGTTCAGTTCAAATTGGCATTTCGTTTTCTCATTTTGTATACCGAATAGTAAAATAATCGAATTCGGAAAGTTCCGAATTTTGTGCACCGAACAGTAAAATAATCGAATTCCGAAAAGTTCCGAAACGTTCCGAAATAATCGGAACCTTCCGATTTTTTGAACAATCGAAACTTTCCCATTATTCATTCCGGATAGGCCCATCACTAATCGTAACGAATTGTTGTAAAAATATTCCATTTCACGGTGTACGAACAATTAAAATAAATTTAGAAGTGTTCATTAACTGTTAATATGATATAGTGCAAAAGTAATAGGTAATTATAATTGAATATTATAGTTTGACCACATTAATAAACATTTACGTTATAAGCGCTCGCCTTTTTAGTTTTTCCAGCAGGGCTGGTAAAATGCCTTTATAAATACCTACATAAATGCATGAACCAACATATCTGCGCTACAAATTTTTCACTGATCCGTGTAATTACTACACAAAAACGTAAATATTTATGTTAGTTTTCCAGTACCTGAATAATTTTGATAAACATCGTTCTATTGAAATCCTTGGTTTACCGTTAATCGATATGTAAATTTTATAATACAAATGCACATCTGCATAGATAACCACTAATAAATTGAATTAGCAGAGGAAAAACAATAGTAGTATTGACATTAACGGTTTTTAATTAAAACTGTTAGAGCACGTACTACACAATTATAACAGCTATCCGTAAGAGAAAAGCAACGAATCAGATTTACCTGTTATGAACTCAATGTTATCTACTCTTATCCACAAAGCAGCGACGGAAAAGGATTTAGTATCTTGCTTTTGTCTAATTCTAAAAGATGATTCCACAGCTCCAGAGAAATTAATATGAGCTTTTACACCTGTAAACTGTGAAAACCGCAGTCGCTATCTCAGCAACGCAAATTTAATTAAATACTAAAAAGTTTCGAAACAACAGAACTGATGATTTACGCTAGGTTCAATTATTTTGCATTGTCGAAATAATATTCATATTTGCTTTATTTATACATCGTGCTAATAAATTCTAGTTGCCATGAAAATCGTTGAAATAAAATGTGTTCTGACTGAAAATATGAAAACGCCATTTGTAACCCTGGGAGACGCATTTATATTCAGAATTTACGAGCGCTGAGAGGTAACACGATATTTTTCTAATTTGTTAATTATTTACTGTAACCAAGTCCTCAAAATTGAATTTGTTGGAGCTTTTTCGTCTGTGTAAAACTATTTTACGTGTTTTTTAATATTTGTGGCGTATACAAAATATTTCCATATAAGAAATTTAATAATGCTGAATATTATCAAACAACCACGTAAAATATAGTGTTTGATAAAATCCACATTTATGTTATTATAATTGGCTTAGCCTTAATTCGCTCAAGGTTGTGTATAATTTGTTGAAATATTTCAAGTTAGACGCCAGGTTTGGAAATGACCTTAACAGATTATTGTAACAAGTAATAGTAACAGTAACAGTAATCAAGGTTAAGAACACACTACAAGTAAACACATTATTATTCAAGACAAACACACATCACAAGGTTAAGGAAAACTTTACATTAACTGCTGAAATTTTGCATTCCCCAATTTTTAGCGACAAACTAGAAACTTACATAATTTTTAAACATCTGCTAAGCAGCTACTGGCTTATAACAGAGTTAAGCAACGCTCTTTTCTGGTCAGAATTTGGATGGGAGCTCCACGGCTGCATCTCTCGGCGCCTCGTGGTACGGCTGCCACGCAAATAGTTGGTCCCTGATTCATAATAATATCATGGCAGTCGTTAGTGGGGTTCGAAGTCCCTATAAAATGTACAGCGACGCCTATAATTGGCCAAACGGCTGTTGGCTGAGTACTAATAAATAAATAAATAAACAATTAAAGATTCCAACAAATAAACGCCTGTACAATGATAGGTATCGCAGCTCTGGAAATGGATAAAATATTTTACAGGAAAAATCAGTTTACAAGCCTCAAAAGATGCTTGAGTTAGATCAGTGGAAGGAGAAGGTTGTATGTTGAAAAAAAACACTCGCCTGGCATCGTCAAAACAAATTGTATCCTGAAAGATACGAAGCAAATTCGTGCACTTTAAAGTAGGTGCTACCTGATGTACGTATCTGCCGGGGATGAAATTGGGAATTCCTACCTATCTTGCGTCGCGATTTTTCTGAACAAGTTTTCTTATTTAGGGAAGTTGAATAATTGTATTTACCTTTACAAATAAAATCATACAGCATGAATTCTGAAAGGACTACTTCTATTAAAATATAGTTCCAAAAAAGTTTTCGTCGGATATAACTGTAACAAGATAAAAAAACTTGACTATGCGTTTAGCCGCGGTAGAATTCTACGAAAACCGCAGTCGTAATGACCTGGTGACAAGCTAGCAACAGATCGTCTAACTTAATATTACATATTCAAATTTAAGGTAATTTACACATGCATTACTTAACTAATATTAAACTTAACCGGATGTAATAATTAACTAACGGTAAAAAATGTAAGAATGAAAGTAGGTTTGGCCTGCCAGCTAAAATAGACAGCTACGATTGAACAATCGGTAACAGACATTGTTGAAAATGAGATTATAAAATTTTATCGAATGTCAAATGGCCGCTATCTCGCACGAAACGTCAAAATCACGCGCATCCTATTTGCCTGCCCAACTGTTCCCGCTTTCACTTGAGACCGCACGAAGAAGTTAGGCGAATTTTCAGCCAGTGGCGGCTTCAATCTTTAACCTGACGCAGCAATTTAGGTAAATGTTGTTTTAAATGGTACAATGTGAGGAAAATCCCTGAAACCCAATCAAAATTGTTACCGAAAAATCTTTCCACGCAGTACGTAAGGTAGCCTTGCAATACGGAAGAACAGAATACGCGCCACGTATTCAATTTCCATAAATTAGTTCAGGGTTGCGTATAATTATCCTGTAAATCTAGGGCAACATTATGCTGCACTTTTATTGGAAATCATCTGAAAGAAATATTTTTAAGAATATGAATATTTAAGGGCTTGAGATATCGCAGCCAAATTCTTTCTGGAATGTAGCCCATGGAACAATCAACGATAATGTTATTAACTTAAACCATGAAAGTGGTGAAAGAGAGTGTTTATTATAAAATTCGTACCTAACCAAAGTTTTGTTTATAAGGACGTTTCTACAAGGAAAAACAGATCATTACATAATAACAGTCTTACTCATCATTCGTCCTGACCTTCCCCGCTGGCTGGAATTGCTTTCGTATTAGTTCGTGAAGCGCGGGCTTCACTTATAACTACTTTAACGTAAAATCCGAACGTTCGGGCGAGAGTTCGACTTCCGGTCCCGGTGTTCGTATTTTACTGTGTCCTCGTCTGCAGTGGCGGAGACCACTGACCAACCGAGGCCACAAAATAGCAGCCTAGAGAAACATGTTACAATTAAATGCCTTTCCCCAAGCTGTGAAGTATTAGTGCCTTTGGGTATAGTATACAATATCTAAATGGTCTGTTCAAATGTGCGTTGCCTGTTTTGTACTTTTGAAGACACGTAAATGAATAGTTTTGTATTATGTTGCTCTGCCTCTAATTTAGATAGTGTTTTTTATTATTTTGTTATTTGTAATGTAATAAATAAATAAATATTGAGCATGCACGCACAGCAGCATAGCTTTATTTTGTGAATTTCTATATTGCCTCTCTCATGGGGTTAATTAAAATATGATTATTTAAATCATGCTTTACTGTAATAAAGATATGTTTCCTTCTATATTTATATTCATTTACTAACTCCATAAAAAGTTATACGCTAGCTAGCAATTGAGACTCATATTTACAGGGTGAGGTTGTTACACTATAGATGAATTTAACCATTGTAAGCCAAATGCTCTATTCTAACGAATGACATAACCTCAAATATTAACTCCAAACGAAGCTGTTTAAAACAGAAAATTCATCGTATTTTGAACAGAAATTAACCAACAATCAACCAGTTCACCTCATGAAAATTATAATTTAGTTTTTCATATAATCAAGTAGTTGGCTAACTTGGAATTTGACTTTTAAGTGCAAAAAGACGGCAAATCTGCATTTGTTCTTCCTCGAATGCACGCCTATCTCGCTTCCGGTCTCCGCAAAAGGACGCCAAGCCTGCATTTTCTTCCTGGAACGATTTCGGCTGCCTTGCCTGTCTCTGGAGTACGAACCAAGTCTCCCCCAGATCTTGTACTTTGCTGTCCGCTTCTCGTAGCTTCCAGTCTTGTTGAATCTGGCTCGAAAGACGACCACGCACAGGTCATGGTTGAAAAGGACGCCAAGCTTATATTTTCTTCCTGGCGATATTTCAGCGGCTGCTGCCTACTTCTGGGTTACAAACCAAGCCTTTTCTAGGTCCTGTACCTTGTTGTCTGCTTCTCTCAGCTACAAAACTTGTCGACGGTCACATAAAGGCGAAGCTCTAGGTCCAATTTACTCTGGAACTGCACTAGAAAATACTGCCAATTTAAATACAGCTGGCCTCCACATATCGGCAATAGATAAAACGCAACAACTGGGCACAAATTATATACTTTTATCAACAAAATTAATCAAATCGGGGAGCCAAACAACACACCCAGCTGTCGGCTTGGCTTCCCCAACAAACAGCAACAAACGACACTCTAGGTCTAGGTCATCCTAGCAACACGATTTACAATTGTTTCTCTGAGGGTGTATATTATTTGATCTTAATTTATAATTGTTTTGGGAAATGTTATTCAGGAAACTCCAACCTTACAATCGGTTGCACTCTTAGCTAAAAAACACTGATTCACACTACTAGCACATTCTTATACTCTTCATGAATTCTCAGATTTCTTCTTTTAAGCTCTTTGCATCTCTCTCTGCCTTCTGACAATGCTTTATAGCACCTGTAGCTGCGACATCGATTGTTGGCATTTCGATATGAATGAAATGCTACATTCAACCACTGTAACGCTTCGAAACAACTCTGTACGAAAGCGAGTTTATTATTGTGTCCTGACGTTACTTAATTAATCTGTCAGTCATTATAAACTTAGCTACATTCGCCATATTGAGTACAACTTTGAATACAAACTGATTTAAACCCTTAGGATATCGTTCTATACAATTAGTAACATGCGTTAACTAATTACAGTGATTGCTAATCATGTTTTTTGTAATTATCAGTGTTTCATAGTGACTCTTAATGTTGCAATAAATACAATAGGCACTCTGAGCCTATTTGAATCGATCATAATAATTTGTAAGTTGGTTATGCAATCAGACTTGCTGTAAGCATCATATCATTACAGTATATACACCTTTACGTTAGATAATTTCATTACATATCTCGTTTTAAGTTTAGTGCTACAACCTTTCACGCAATCTAGTAGGCAAAGCATCAACTGCAGCTGTTTTAGCTGCAATCATTTCAGTTGATTTGACAGCATAGTAGTATCTATTAAGTAAACACCCTACATATCTTCAAGAGGTTGCACATAATCCGTACAGGAATCAGTAATAATTCCTAACTGCCCCAACTATTATTTGTCCTTAAACAATTTTCTGATAACATCTAATGAAAGCCCAAAGATTGCTGTCAACAAACTTCTACAGGAGGAATTGTAAGCCTCTAATTCGTAACATACGTCAGCTGTCGTATTCATCGAGCCTCCGTCATGAGAGAAGCAAATAAAAGGAAGGAATGGCCCATGTTTAATTGAAGCCCTTCAAGTGATAAATTACAAAAGGGTCAGTTGGCTTTCGATGTCTGTATGCGGTTTGACAGTACCAAAACGCAATGAATCTCCTGCGCTAACGAAATCGAGCAGCTGTCGACTGAAGTCTTTATTTCGCTGTTTCTTCGTGTTTTGAATATTGGGAATCTAATCTGGAGGGCTCGTGCCTGCAATTTCAAGAACGAAACCAATTTTAATTTCATTATAATTTAATTACAAGGCTTGCTTGATTTACAAGCAAATCAGGGGGAATTACTGGCGAAAGGAATTGGGTTTCTTCGCTAACAACGCTGCAGGGCCTTAGTTCAAATTAGAATTTTTATCGTAAATGTTTGCCGCAAAACCGTTTATTCAAAGCTAATATAGCTTTTGATCTAAACATAATTAAATGTTTATCTTACAGAAACAAATTTATTGATATAATTAGAAATATATCCATAAACTGTGTAATTTTATTGTATTGTAAAAGATAATGTATAATATTATATAAATGAATAGTATTTTTTGAATTGAACACTGCCATACCAAATTTTTAACACGTTCGTATTTTCTCGTTACATTTTGCTTCAAATCGTTGGTCTATGCAGATTGGATCTACAGAATAAATGATGTAAATGCCGATGCAGTGTGAACAATTGCAATAATGTTGTATTCAAGATAAACCGCAGCTGGCACTGTGGTAAATGTTGTCCAAGTTTTTATTTGTTGTTATCAGCTAGAATTTAACATAGTCGGTATGTGCGCTTGTCCGAATGCTCTTTTTATACGTTGGTTTACGTCAAATAGTATACCATAGCTCATACCTAAGCTATGGCCCTTCCTTGATACAATATTTTGGAACAAATTAGAATAGTTTTTCTAATTTGTCCTCCAAATAGCTCATGACTTTTGTAATACCACACAACTTCCTAACTTCCCTGAATTTTTATATTTTGAACTTCGATGAAGAGCAATATAATGTGCACTCTGGGTCAGGCATGTCAAATATTGTGTGCAGACCAGAAGGTAGATGCGCTTTGAAAATATGATGTTAAAGTAACAGTTAAGAAAATAAACTTAACCATCATCATAGTTTCATTTTGGGAATATGTAGAATAAATTTGCAGTTATAGTTCCCATTTGATTTAACCACCGCTTTAGCAATTTATGTTGCAGTGTGCAAGTTGTTTCATGTTCTTATATCATCTTTTGTTTCCTGAGAATCCCCGTTTACGGCATATAACTTATAGCTTAAAGAGTGCTCAGTTTTTCAGCATGAAGGAGAGGGAGTTGCAGAATGAAAGAAGAACTGGGATAAATTCACGTTAATTGAGGCGGTCATCGTGGTGTTCTAAATGTCTATGGTAGAGCGGTTCTACCATAAAAGTGTGCGGTGTTCAACTCTAAGATTTGAACTTTACCTTATACACGAAACTGCATTGCGCTTTACAAATGAAAATCGTACAGAAACCTTTTAAAGATTCTATTAAGATAGCGTTTAGGACACTACCTTTAAGCGAAGTAGCTATGCAGGGGTTTCCAAAACAATTTCTAAGAATTATACTTCTTCGGTTACATACCAAAGCTGACATTATTTACATGTACAAAGTTTTCCCTAGTGCATTTTACGTTAACTGCAGACTACACATATTTACTACATAAAATAATAAACATAAATTGCAGTCGCGCAAAATCTTGGCCGAACGTAACCGCTGACCGCCGAAGTTGAATGATGAAGGCGGGCTGGCAAATGATGGGGCTCCAGGCTGGAGAACAAAAGAAAAATTAACAGCTCCCCAGATATCCACGGTAAAGCCGGAGTCAATTCCACACGTGATATATGGAAGATTTCTTCTGACTTTCCAAAACCGCATGGTACGGCTTTATCAAATAGCTAAATTTACAAAATGGTAATCTAACATCACAAATAGCCAACATTAGCTTGACGGTCTCTGGCCAACTCCAAAAACGAATTGTCCTGTCTCGCACTGACTCGAGCGTGCCATGCTCAACTAAATGATAATACTAACCCCCTACTCTTATTTGTGCGCGCCAAATACACCGGCGGAATTTAATTTTTCAAACGATTTTTAATTTATGTTTAATCCAACTAGAACAAATATTTTAATAATTCTATATCTCCAACATTCTTCTAAGAATATTCAACTTCCGTACCATTTATTTCATTTTACTCCAATTTAATCAAATTTAACAGATTTAGTTTTTATTTAATAATATCGAAGCTGCTAGTTTAAACAGTCGTAGAAGCACAATTATCTCACAGTGGCTACGGGTAAGCCAACATAGCTCTAGCTGGCCTGCTCGTTATCACCTAGAGTACTGTAATTGTGCATGGAAACATTGTCAGAAATGAAAACCAAACAGTTCACATAAAAAGATATAATTTGTAAATGAAACACATATGCATGAAAGTACATAAAAGACTGTAGCATGTTATACGTTTTCAAGAATGGATTAATCTTCTTTGATATTAATTAGTGACTACAATCCCAATACAAACTGAGTGAAAATATTTTTAAGTTTCAACCACAAATCCCTGGAGCCGGAATTGGCTAATCTTAGAACGGCACCATTAACTATTTGCTACTTCAGGCGTCTAGCACGCACTAAGAATGCTTGACGGTGACGCCACGTCGTAGCCTCTCCGCTCGCTTTCACAGGTGTTGCAAGATTGCGTCATTAGCTATTAAGCTTCTGGTTTCCTCAATTTTACTGGTTCGTACAGTAAATGGAGGTAGTTAACTATATTAACTAACCTGGCTTTAGTATTGCTACCAGATGAGCCCGGGTCAGTTCCGTGTGTTTCGAAATAGCTTACTCTTGCTGTGTCGACAGGAAAACCTAAGTGTTTTCTCTCGAAGGCTGTATTTCAGCTAGAGAACCACTAGGTACAGGCTGCTGATAATGCAGAACCACACAGGCACCTTTTAATGCACTTAATGATTTTTCATGACTTCCTTCGTTTTTAGACGTAACGCACTCTTAGCTGCTCGAGCCCGACCGTCCCCCCGCTGCGCTTTACGCAACGCCTGCCATCAGCTGTTTTGGCGTGTTCACTTGTACTCGTGGAATTCACAATGCGTTTTAAGCTACTTGATATATCATGCAAAATTCGGCTGAGTTTTATTACTGGAAGACTAAAGGTTAAATACCAAAGATGAGGGAATATGTAAATTTGATATTAAACCGTACGTAGCGAAATAGTTTAATATACACTCCATTACGCAAAACTTTGTTTCCAGAACTTTCAAACATGCCGTATATAAAATTCCTACATGTACCGAATAATTAGGAGAACTATTTAATACTACCTCCTCGTAATCGCTGCGCTCTGTGTATTAAATTTTAATCAAAAAGTTTAAACAGCACTTGTGCCACGGAGACACACCAGTGAGATTTGCTCGAACGTTTAAATCTTCTGAAATTGGAATGTGCAGAAACGAAGTGCAGGAGAATTCATTATAACTTTTCTACGAGCTGCTTGCATAAGCAAAGGTAATAATAGTCATATTTCGTTCGAACTTCGGATTTGTACATTCACGAGACGAACGAGGAAAATTTTCTCAAATTTCACTGAGAACATTAATTTGTGCTTTCTGGCTACGATATTGTTTTTGTTATTCTTCTATGCAATGGGCGAGGCAACAGCCAGGCACTATACTAAGGGCAATGGATCAGATAATGCACGTCATTGATGATCTAATTAAAAATAACAAGTCCTACTAACCTTAAAAAATCAATTATATAATATTTCGGCAGATAAGACTATCAGTAAATGATTTGCTATCAATATAGCCCCTTCTTTGGAAATATATATCTCTAGTTTTTCTTTTTCTGTAGCGGCAGGTAGTAAATTTACAGTCAATTTCCTATTTAGCAGTTGTGAATTGGTAGAGCTGTCACTTTGGATTTTTTTATTATCAACCCTGTCTTAAACCGTTAAAAGAATACACACGCAAAGCCTACTCAGAAACACAAATAGAGTGAACGGGATATAGGTAAAATGAGTGACTCATACTACTGAGTCATTTAAATAGTTGTTAAGTAAGTGCATACAAATTAAGTGCGTGGCGTCATAATCACGATTATGACGTCCATTACCCGATCTTATGCCTCGAGTATATTTATTGTAACATTAAAACATGATAACATGAATATACACGTGTAATTGTAATTAACCCAAATCGGTTTTGTTTACAACTAGGCGCTTTTGACATACGACGTACCGGGGTGAAGGTTAATTATTATTTTATATTTCGGTGCCAGAGTCCACTCCAGCAGCAGTTAATTACAGTTTACTAAATGCACGTTGTGCCAGGGCGCGCACCTCACCCACTTTGCTTTTCATTTCCGCTTTGAATCAAAGGCGGCCGCCCTTCATTTCCTGACTGACCTGTTGCAATTTGTTGAAGAAGGCGTACTCCGAATGACACTGCGGCAGTCGGGAAAACTGTCGCTTTTCCAGCCGTAAATTAGTTCGTGCCACATCCTCGCGCAGCAGCTGCGAGATTGACAGCTCAAACAGGTAATGATAGACAGAATTACCTACGCGTAATCAAGTTTGTAGGAAATAAGCCCCGCTATCGCTCTTCATCGATTGCTCGTCCAATAAAGGGCGATATTATCGAAATTGGAACGCTGTGGGGTCTGCAAGTGGGTAAACGGAGCTCCTCCTTAATAAAAGCATAACCAAAATTTTTATTATTACTTCTCGGATAAGATCTCTCGTTTCATTGTGTTTTTGCTGGAATTGTAACAAGTTAATCGAGGAGAAAGTTGTCATTCATTTAACATTCTATTTCTACGGTCACCTCTAAAACTGACTATTAAGCGCTCACTGTCAATGCGAAAAGTTAGCGATTCACACATTTTTTCCCTAGTAACCATTTTAGCATCGCAACCATGTAAACAATGTCTTAATGAAATAATCGAGTCACTTCATTTTTAACCTGATTATTAATTTAATTCGTCATTTTTCTGGAACTGGGTAAAATTATTGACAATTGCATCACGGTGCGTCCATCATCACGCAACAGATTTATTGAGTTTGTGAGTTTTTGTGAAGTTGAAGATGGAATCTGAAGGTAATTGCACCCCGCTTGAAGTATTTGAAGCGACCCAGACAGCAACTAACGAGTTGTTGCCGGCCAAATCGCGCTGCCTTTATGAACGGCGGTACAACGACTTCATCAAATGGTGTAAATCGAAATTTCAATGATTTAACAATTTTGTCACTTATTTAGGACCGTAGAAAACATTTTGTATGTATTTCGAGTGTAAAAAGTCATTTTGGTATTCGGTTGCTGCCGCTCGGCACAAAACTCGCATCCTCATACCAAAATGGCTCTCTTTACACACAAAATACATAAATATCTATTTCTTATAAAGACTTGAAAATTCGAGTGTGATCTTAAAATCGTTTCTAAAGTCATTATTTTCTAAGATGGTTGTCACACTCAAACAGGCAACATCTAATAATAATAATACTCTAATAATATAGAAAATGACCCCTTGCTCAATTTTCGAAAACGACTGGATAAAACATGCGGCAAGCGTCACACCCGAATTAAACTCGACAGTTTCTGCATCAGAGAAAAAAAGAGCATGAAGTTAACACAGATTTCTAAAAATACCTATCTATTTATAACATGTTATAAAGCAAAGCCTTGGAACGTTCAGATACAGAAACCGAACACAAAGCGAATAAATAAGAGAGTTAAACAAATAAATTTAACAGATACTCGTATAAACGAAATGCGTAAATAATTTTAACTCAGTATCAAAAGGGAATCATTGGATATTTATATAACGGGTAGATTTTCGAAGCAAAATCCAAAACTATAATTATAAAAAGAATGAAGGTAACATGGCACACTGAAATTCCGATTACATTTTTTGATCGCGGGACCGTTCACCTTCATAACAGCTGAAAATGAGAAATAAATATTAATTAACCCCATTCTGAAGTACGAATCGATCACATCCTTATATATAAGTACGTGTTGTGCCTGTCTACGTGTTCGCGTGCCTGCGTACAGGTGTCGCGTTTTTATCGTCACAGTTCGGGTACATTTCGCTCTCAATCGGTACTGCTGTCACCGAGCCCTTCAGAAACTAACGATAAGCAAGTATTCTAGACAGCGTTCTTAGCCAAGCGCATAAAGCGTCTAACTGACAATCAGATTTTTCCTGGGAGCGCAGGTTGGAATTTCACCAACTGCGACGATTTTTGTGGGAAATATTAGAATTCCCATTACTAAGTGTTTTCTCTTACTGTTTGGATATTATTAGAAACATAATTACATTTTTACCTATTTTTAATATAACTTGAAACACGTTTCAACCCTTATTCAATGTTTTATTGATTAAGCTGCTTTCTTTGCTCTGCGCTTTCTTTATTAAAGATGCTATACACCCTTTCTTGTGTTAGGATTTGTTTAGGCACCCGTCCTGAAAATCATGCAATACTGTACAATTTTTAAGCCGGAGAGTACTTCCTAACAAGACGGTTTTGGAAATGTTTTCTTTGCAGGACTATTTTGAAAAATTGACGTTTTGATTGGTTTGCAATATTTATTGACTGTGGTTACTAAATAAATCAACTACAAATGTCTCTAGATTTCTATAGAGGTATAATGCTTAATTTTTATTGTGATATGATTCAATATTTAGTTAAACTTAAGAAGAAACATTGATTCCTAAAAATGTTGTACGTTGTACGCCCTTTACAGGACATGTAGGCTTTCAGGCCTCGCTTTCGGCATCGGTCTGAAATTTGCCTATGCGTCCTATAAAGCTGCTCTTTCCGGACTTGTTACGTAAACTACTATTATTTACAATTTAAAAAATGCAGATATTATTCTAATTATAATAAGACCATCTATGTGGTGGCCCCGAAAGCTAGTCAAACTTAAAGTAATATACAGTAGTAGTCGAAAAATTTCAAATGTAGAGAAATGGTTAATCAAGTGGTAGTGCTATTTTATCTTAAAACAATACGTTTGTTTCACTCCATTTCAACGCTATACTTAAATGAGATGTCTTGTACTCCTTAATATATTAATAACTAATTTGCCCTGTTTGTCTGCCTTGCGTGCTTAGATGCATGAAATGCTTTTAAATACTCAGTCGTGATTACGAACGATCACTATTTGCTAAAAATAAGAAGCTGATTCGCACCAGCAGTGCTCTCTGGGTGAATCTGACTGAAAACATATGCACAAGAAAAAGCAATTTGCTTATACCAATATATTTACTTTAAAACAACATGAGCGCACTAAATAGAGCAGACGAAAATGGGAAGAAATACTACATTTATGTAGTTTCTTGTAATTCCTTTTTTTTTTTTTTTTTAAATATCGTTTATTGCCAGATCAACAACCATTTGTTATACATGGCATAGGTAAAAGATTTTGTAACATAATAGTAACTTAGACTATACATTATAACATTGTGCGACAGAGTAATAGGCGCAGTGAATTTACATTTTGTTTAATTGTGTCTTTGGATTGTTAGAACTAGGTCCTGGGGTAATTTGCGTCTAAGCCTGGAGTGAATGTTCGTTTTGAACAGTTCATAGTATACCGCACCACTACATGCACTCGCGTTTGAGATGAATTTTTCCGCACAGTTTTTGATATATTGGCCAATGGGTAAGATGCCGAGTTCTTCGTGCAGCTGAGTATTTCTAACGTACCACGGTGCGTTGACTGTTATTCTTAGAATCTTATTTTGGAGGCGTTGAATTTTCTCTATGTTGGTGTTTGAAGTGTTGCACCAGATCGGCGATCCATATAGGACAAGAGGTCGAATTAGGGTCTTGTAGAGTAACGTTGCGCATTCTGTTTTTAGTGTAGATTTGCGGTTAATGAGTGGGTATAGTTGTCTTAGTCTAGTATAGCTTTGGATAAGCTTCTGATTTATGTGGTACCCCCAGCTTAAGCGAGTATCAAAGTATAATCCCAGGTATTTCACAGCGCTGTCTTTGGGATTCCAAAGTATTTCGTTGTTCTCTATTTGTATACAGGGAGGATTGTTGAGCCTTCTTAGCGTAAAAATTTTGGTTTGACATTTTTCAGGGTTTATTCTGATGTTCCAGGTTTTAAACCATGATAGGAGTTTGTCAGTTGCGGTCTGTAATTTGGTAATAGCTTCATTAAGATTGTCGGATTGTATGAACAGAGAGGTATCATCCGCGAAGGTTGCTATTGTTGCAGCAGGCTCTGGCAGGTCGGCCGTGTATATGCTAAAGAGGACCGGCCCCAAAATACTGCCCTGCGGGACTCCGGCTCGGATCTTAGTGGTTTCAGACAGGGTTGTATTAACTTTTACTGCAAATGTTCTATTCTCCAGAAAGGAAAAGATGATTGCCTTGAGATGAGTGGGCATTGTAATGTCTAGGATTTTCTTCTTAAGGCCTTCTGTCCATACCCTGTCGAACGCCTGCGCGACATCGAGGAAAATTGCTACCGTATATTGCTTGTTGTTAAAGCCTTGTTCAATAAGCTCGCTTATTCTTTGAAGCTGGTGACTCGCTGAGTGACCTTTCCTGAATCCAAATTGGTATTTTGGTATTGTGTTTTGGTTTTCAATATGTTTCTGTAGTCGACTATAAATGACTTTTTCAAGGAGCTTTGAAAGTGATGTCAGCAAGCTAATGGGTCTATAGCTGTTTAGTATCTTTCTGTTTTTACCCGGTTTTGGAAACATTACAATGTGTGCGTGCTTCCAGGTCTGTGGAAAGTAGCCCAGTCTCATGCAGGCATTGAAAGTGGAGCATAGATAAGCGATTGTCTTCTTCGTAAACTGTTTGAGAATTGTGTTGGTGATTAAGTCGTGGCCGGGAGATTTTCTGTCTGGAAGTTTTTGTATGATATTAGTGAGTTCGTTAGGCGATGTGGGTTGAATACAATCTGGAATTGGTGCTCTTCTTTCGATATCATTGGTAATTTGTAATTGGTGGGCGGGTGTACAAGTGATTGCAGGGGTGAAATTGTTTTCGAGATGACTGGCGAAGGCGGCAGCTTTTTCAAGGTCTGAGGTGTAAGTTATATTAGTGGTTTCGGAAGATATTGGGGGCAGCTCTTCCTTTTGATTCAGTACTTTTCTTGTGGTTTTCCATAGGCCCCAGTCTCCTGTGCTAAAGTCGGCTATGTGTTTTTGGTATGAGTTAATTCTTAAGGTATCTAGCTCTAGTTTGATTCGGTGGGTTATGTTGTTCAATCTGTTTTTGAGTTGGGGATTCCTTGTTCTTTGCCATTCACGTCGAAGTTGGCTTTTCATTTTAATTAGGTCAATGACGTATCTTGGAGGGCTGTGATCGATCTGGTAGGCTCGTTTGGGTGTTGTTATAGTGGCGATTCTGACACTTTCTTCTATTGTTGATGTGAGATGACTTATGGCTGTATCAATGTCTTTCTCTGTTTGAAGATTTCTTGGACAGTGAAGTTTACTGTTCATCTGGTCTTCGAAGATGTTCCAGTCTATTTTGCCATTGATTAATTTTGGACTGGGCTGTTTGATGGTTAATGCGTTCGTGAATGATACTAAGACGGGAAGGTGATCCGAATTCAGTTCGGTTATGACTCTTTGGAAGATTGGTTTATTGAAGTTTTTCTGTAGGACTATGTCAAGTATATCAGGCTGATGATCAGCCCGATACGGGAAATAGGTGTAGTCATTAGGTGCTAGGATTTGGAACGAATTATTTGTGGCCAGATTTTCTAGTTTGTTACCTTCGGGGTTTGAAGCTCTACATCCCCACAGGGTATTTTTGGAATTTAAGTCGCCTAGCACTAGCATTGGTTCGGACGTGTCAAAAACTCTTATAATGTCTTCCTCTACGATTTTGATGTTAGGCTGCCTGTAGGCACTGGTTATTGTAACGCTGCTTTGGTCATCAAGTTTAACCTTAATTGATATCAACTCGATTTTTAAATTTGGGATTTCGGGAAGTAGAGAATGCTCGTATTTGTTTTTGATAAGTACCGCCACTCCACCGGCTGCTACTCTAGAGTTGCGATCTTTTCTGTGTATGTTGTAACCTGGTATTCGGAATTTGATGGTCTGGTCAAGGTGTGTTTCTG
The DNA here is from genome assembly GCA_940337035.1 of Agriotes lineatus. NCBI lineage: Eukaryota > Metazoa > Arthropoda > Insecta > Coleoptera > Elateridae > Agriotes > Agriotes lineatus. The sequence goes on along the minus strand of CALNHX010003795.1, from coordinate 52,353 downwards.
TTATGCAGGCTATATCCACGTCATATCTTGCTAGAAAGCTAATAAATAGCGAGCGTTGGTTGGCGATGCCATTAGCATTCCAATTGAGGATGGTTAAGTTTTGTATCGCTTTCCTTCGATTACGGTCCATTGATAAGCATTGGGAGGAGAGTGTTAATAATGAAGGTTTTGATTTGACTGAGATATGGCGTAATAAGGTCAAGTAGGATTTGGATGAGATTAGTTGGTGTTGATGGTGTGTTTGGTGAGATAACAGTATTGCTCGAGGTTAGGCCACTTTTAAGTTTGTCTGCAAAAGTCTGCGTGTTGTTTACGTACGAGTTTGCTGGTTGAGTTCGTTTGCGTTGTTGTAGTAGTTCAATGTGGCGAGGGCAGCCGCGGTAATTTGCGCTATGAATGCCTCCGCAGTTGGCGCATTTAGGTGGTTCGTTGGATCTCTTTTGGCAATCGGTATATAAGTGGTCCCCTGCACATTTTACACATGTTGGTTTTAAGCTGCAGTAGTTTCTTGTGTGACCGTACTGCTGGCACCTGTGGCACTGCGGGATGTTTTTGGATTTCCTTCTGGCCTCTACTGTAACTATGGAGTGAAATATTGATTTTAGAGAGTATATTCGTTTTGCTTCCTCGTTGTTGGTAAGTTCCAGTGCACATACTGGCAGAGGCTTTCTATCTTTGGTGTATAGGCGTGTTACTTTAATTACTGGTACTTGACCAGCTAGTTCCTTTTTTATTTCTTCATCGGTGAGTGATAATGGAACATTTTTAATAACTACTGCTATTGGTTTGTCAATGGGATTTTGATAGGTGTGATATGGAATTTTGTTTTCTGTAAAGTACTTGGTTAACGTTCGAAAATCTTCTATTTTTGTTAAGTTGATGCGTAATGTAGTTGTATTATATATTGTAGTGAAAGTCCCCTTTGCTTGTTTTTGAATGTCTTCAATTAGGGCATTGTGATTTACGGAATTCGGTAAGTAGATTGGTGGAATTTTTATACTTGGTGTTGTTGTTTCTGGCTGTGTTTTATTTTCTACACCTGTGGTGTTGCTGCTGGGGGATTCGTCACTAGTTAGCTTCTGTTCTAGATTTGTTGGTAGATAGAATTTGTTGCTTGCTAGTAAGTCTTGGGAGGTCCATGCGTACCGTTTTTGTACATCGTTAATAGGCGGTGAGAGGTGATCCGGTTTGCGCTTATTAGGCGCGTGATTGTTCATTGTTGAATCATTAACGAAAATATTTATGTTGATAATAAGTAAAATAAGTTTTGCTTACAATATTTGCTACGATTAGCCTTAGAGGTCAAGCGTATCGCACCGATATCGGGCAGGTCAGGAAACGTCTGCACTATATCACTGCTCGTACTCGACTTCTTGTAATTCCTAAACGCAGACATAAAGTTAAAATGTGTTCTTTACGTGCGATATACCCTTAGTTCGGGCTCTTCATGTTTACTTTTGCACAATGGCAGAATAATTATATCTGCCGCACAGATACATTTAAACAATATTAAAAATGAGCTTAACTGTTTTTAAAAGTGCACACGATAGCGTGTATACCAAGTTGTTGAAGCGACCACTTATCGCTTCAGCTCCACACATTTCTAATATCAAGTTACCTGGGACAATAATAATAAAGCTCTTTACTAAATTATATCAAACTAGCAACCAGTGAGACAAATGTCTCATTTAATAAAACAAAAAAGAATTCGGTTCTTGACCTGACATGACCATTCCAAACATATAACTTTAATAACTTTTTTCTCTATCTCTTACGGTTTGGCTGCTGAAACAGCGTCCCGGACAGACAAAACAGCGTCCCGGACAGACAAGTCTATTAGATAAAGGATTACACAGAATTTTTTAAAAATAAATTTAATATAGTTTTGGGTAGAATTCAACTTGTAGAAAAATAGATCTATCCGCTGTTCTTCTACTTACCCCAGTGAAAATTTAAAAAAAACAGCCAACGATCCGTTATACCACTTTGGCTCCAGGCAAAATATACTCACAAAACAGCTATGGCGGTGGTCAGTGATATAGCTATTTATTTAAGTGTGTTGTTATGACCTCAATAATTCATTGATATTTCCATGAAAAAATCTAAAAATAGCTTTTTTAAATTTTGACGTAAGTATGACATATAGCCTTTTAATTACTATATTTGGTAACAAATTATAGCATTTAGTTATGGTGTAAAAAACGATCGCTTGAAAAATACTGAATTATGTTGAGGTGGAGTTAACGCTCCTTTAAATTCTATATTTAATTTATGTATGTGGGTTCTAATCTTTATTTTGTTGTATAACTAAATCCGAGATTTACTCTATAGTCCAGTCAATAGAGACATAAATTAGGGCTTACCTTGCAAAAGGTCAGGCAAAGTTCTAATTTGGTATACTTGTAGAGTCGCATGTCCTAATCGACATACTAAGTTTGCGACCTTGAAAGGGCGCCGCTCGCAACGCCATCTTGATAAAGAGGTACCAAAAATCAGTTTTTTGTGTATATCTCCTCTCCTCTGCCATCTAGGGTGAAAATAGTTATTACAAGAATTGTAGGAAACAAAATTGCCCTCAACTTTTGTCTGAAACTTTTTTTTGTCAGATGAATAATTCATGAGTTACAACTATGTAAGGCGGAGCAAATTTTCGAAATTTGCGAAAACGCTCCACTTTTCGTCGAAATTTCGGTTAATAATTAATTGTTATCTAATTCAAGTTTTTACTCATTTCCACACCAGCATGGGGTAGAGTAAGCGGCGCGTTTTTTTATGTGGTATCCCCAGTAGGCCTAATCCACGACTTTACTTACGTCTTTGAGTTCTTTTAGATGCCTTAGATGGTCCAGATTGTGTGATCTCGACATCTTCTTGAGAATCGCTCTCATCCTTTTCTGATTCTTTTTCAGCGGTTTCATCGTCATCCTCATCGCCAAACGTCAGTAGTCTGTCAACTAATGTCTCATTTGTCTAATTATCTTCAGCGTCTATCAAAATCTGTGAAACATTCCCGCAAGAGTCACCATTACAGAATGTGCAGATAACAGAGCATTTCAAGCCTGTTTTTCTGCAACCACACGCTCGACCACATTCTTTTTTACATTTGCATGAAATAAATTTCAGTAGTGCCTCAGGAGCAGGATCTTTTGTCTTTGTTACCGGAGTGAGTCCGAATTTGCTTTTTTGCCATCCCCATTCCTCTGGATTGTTTGTTATATCGTACCAACTCTGAACTTGGTGGTAGATCCGAAGAGAATGTTGACGTGCAGCTTCTCTTGTAGGTGGTAAAGCAGCAAGATTGAACTTATTTTTTGTAACGGATCTTGCAAAATTTTGAAAACGAAGAGAATCCAAAGTGACGTTTTCTTTTGGAACTCCGTAAAGCGCGATTAGGAAATTTTCCCCTGCGTTAGTTACGACTTCCGGATCGGCATTTGGCTCTTTAAAGACTTGTACAGTTTGGCTCAGGTATTCGTACTTTTGGAGTATATGTAGGAACTTCATTTTCCCTTGGTTGAACAGAGAAGACGTAGTGTCACAACCGCTGAATGAATGTAAAAACAGTATGTTGTCTGCCACTGCTTCTCCATGCTGTAGACTTTGGGGAGAGTATATTTTTCCTACTGTCTTTCCTTTTCCTGGCTTTCGGAAGTAAATATTGGGATGGGTTCTTGCTAGTGTTGTTAACAGAAATAGAAGATCTATGTCTTCTCCAACTACGAAAACGGAATCAAAAGATGAGGACATTCCGATCGCTGTGTTGACGATCAATGTATCTACATCTTCTGTAGCCTGTTTCACTATGAAATTGAAATCCTCGAATTTCTTCTTTAGTATCGGAATCAAGCGAATTTTATTTTTTTCGTTCGCTAGAAATCGTTCTTGCGAAACAGTTGGAACCATCGACTCGTCGAAATGTACGTCTGCGGAAGTTTTCTTTTTTGATCGGCGAAGTCTTTCTGCACTTTTCGTGCTCTTGGTAGCCGCATCAGTTGGATACCCATCAAAAACAACACCTGTATTCGAATCGTAATGTCTTTGGACGTACTGCACGTAATTTGTGCAAATCGATCCGAACGATTCGTTGCGACGCCATACCACTCTATGCAACAAATATCCACCTTCTATGACATGAACGCTGTTTCTAAATTGAATGCTATCTACATCCGCACTGTTGTGCGAAAATGAGTAAAAACTTGAATTAGATAACAATTAATAGATATTAACCGAAATTTCGACGAAAAGTGGAGCGTTTTCGCAAATTTCGAAAATTTGCTCCGCCTTACGTAGCTGCAACTCGTGAATTATTCATCTGACAAAAAAAAGTTTCAGACAAAAGTTGTAGGCAATTTTGTTTCCTACAATTCTTGTAAAAACTATTTTCAGCCTAGATGGCAGAGGAGAGGAGATATATACGAAAAACTGATTTTTGGTACCTTTTTATCAAGATGGCGTTGCGAGCGGCGCCCTTTCAAGGTCGCAAACTTAGTATGTCGATTAGGATATGCGACTCTACAAGTATGCTAAATTAGAACTTTGCTTGACCTTTTGCAAGGTAGAATGTCTCTATTGACTGGACTACTAGATGATCTTGTAGAAAAGGCATGCGGAATAAAGGAAGCGCTTAAATCGTTCGACTTATAAGCAATTCTTTTATGTTTAATTATTCCGAATATGAAGTGTAAGCATGAGTTGAGAATATTCTAAGTTCTAGCAATATTAAACCTACTTAAATGTGAATCATAAACGCCGTCACAATAATGAAAACAGGACAAGATTACACAAAATAATTTTTACATGTATACGTTTCATGCAGCTATATGACATTTGCAGACATTTCGATATACGTTTAGTAAATCTAAAATCATTATCAAGATCAAGTTTTTGGCATCAGCGAATGGGATTCTATCTTTCCCTACTAATAAATTTCCTCTCGATCACTCTTGCTGCTAAAAAGTATAGCTGCAGATTTTTTGGGGTTCATGATGAGGCAATGTTGATTTGAATATTGTAATAAACACTTTAGACCAAAATAATTGCAGCAATTGCATGTTGAACTTAATGCGAAAAGAAAGACAAAGTCGGCTGGGGATCATCCTCGCAAAAGTGATAGTTGTAAAATAATACTATTGAATAACATTGCGAAGTGTACCTACTCTGAACACAATAATGGCCCTAAGATTTACTACTGTGGATCCCCATTGTTTATGGTTATTAGAATATTTTACACACTGACGCGATAATATATAAGCCCACTTCACATACATCTAATTCACTATATAGCTTCACGGTATACGATTTATATCGTTTCAATCGAACAAACAAACTTTGTGTGGTCAGAGTTTTCTGCTACACTAACGTTTGGTACTACGCAAATTGAAGCACTTTGCGTCAAATTATCTATAAATAATGAACATACTGACTGTTTATCGACCACCCTCTTCCACCTCTGAAGAAGAGGATTTGCTGATTCAAATTTTAAGGGCCGAATCTAACAACTAAAACTTTATTCTAATTGGTGATTTTAATTTTCCCAATATCAACTGGTTTCTAAATAACATTCCGACATGCAACGACTCATCTGCTGCATTCTGTGAATTTTTGCTTGACGCAAGTTTGGAGCGTATGGCTACTGTTCAAACTCACATCAGAATAAGTCAAAATCTTTCACTTTTTGATTTGATACTTACTCCAGATACTAACCTTTTTTCTGAAATAGGTTACTTTCCTCCAGTAGGATACTCTGATCATATTAGCATAATTGCAACAGTATAAATAGTTCATCACATTTACGATTAGAACATGCCTAATATTTTTAAAATCGGTTTTGATGCAATAAAAGAAGAGCTTATAACGAAAAACTGGTCTATATCAATTAATGTTGAATTTTCGTGGAACATTTTCTGTAGAATGCTATCATCGTAGTCTCTGGATAACGAATGCCCTTATAGATACAATTAAAATTAAACAATCGCTTTGGCAGAGATCTTCAGTTTTTCAGAATACACTCGAAAACTTTAACCACTGAGTTACGAAGAGCTAAAGTAAATTTTAAGGTTCAGTTAATTAACGCTGGAAGAAACCAGTTCTGGTTAGATAAGAAGCAAATTGAAATCCAAAGTGAGTATACTACTACTAAGGATGGAACGCTGTGGAGGAACTATGAAGAGGCCACCAACCTATTGGTATACTACTTTGCATCCACATTTACAACTTCAACCAACCAAGCTCTTCCATATATGGATCCTTCGACTAGTGTTGATAATAGCTTATGTGCCAACTATTGTAACCTACCTTAGAAGGCTCACACATCTCCGACCAGCTCAATCCTCAGCTGCGATATGGGTATGAAAAGTGTGGGATTTTTGTTTACTTCACTTTCACAGAAAGGTCTTAGTTCATTAAACAAGAAGTATTGGGCGCCAACAATTTTATTTTAAATTGTGAATTTTTTCTTTGATATATATATTTACATTCGATTTTATAATTCAAGGTTCATATTTCTGTCAAATGGGAGCTTAACATGATAAAAAGTTAATTAGTATGGTAATTTCTACGGTTCACTTTATATAAAAATATTGAATTAAAGTTACTATTATTTTGATTTCATCGATCAATCAACTTATAGTTTTATAGAACGTTTTCTATATTTTACTATCATTCAACCACTTTCAGGTATGATAAATCTAAAGAGCTCTTCATACCCTCTTAACCTATTTATAGTTTTAATTAATGTTGTTAATGGGTTTCACGATTAACTCAATTCACATTTCCACAGTATAAGAAATGCCCATTATTTGATAGATGTCTGCTTTATAACCTTAAACCCCTATAAATTGACGTTTATAAAATTGTAACCTGATTTGTTTCGCCTGGCTACTAAGAAAGTAAATAATTGTCTTATTACGTTATTATGAAGTCTTTGACTGTTGATAATATGGTCTATGCCCTTATTTGGTAGTAACTTGACTTATTTTATGTTATGAATTAATTGAACAGTATTTATATACTAGCGTTCTGCACCCAAATTGGGCGCGAAATAATTCACTTAATGCAATTTGTACAAGAGCGATCCATTTTGTGTGTGGAGTTCATTTTAAGGTTAGCTATCAACAAAAAAATCCACATAAAAAAGTCACTCATAAAAATTTTAAAATTCTACTACTGGCTTACTTGCGTCGCCCTGAGTAGATTGACACCAAAATCAGCCAATTCGGCCCACGGGTTCGCTCTCAAAGTGGCGTCAAGCAAGCAATGAAAATTATTATGTCGGATATTTCTAAAGTTTTAGGACTAACTTAGATATCAAACAAACAATCCATGGTGCCAGCAATTACTGCCTTGCCCATCGAGTTGAACTTTATGTAACTGGAACGACCCCCGTCGCCAAACCAATGAAGTGGTTCTTTATTAATAATTAACACAATTCTAATATGGTCCTCCTTTCCGGTTATGCCCTTCCATAAGGCTCCGCTACGACCCTGGAGGATTCTATTCCACCCTATCATGATGGCTCCTTGATTTTATAGAGCAAGGATTAGAGGGGAGGCCAAAAAGCTAAACCAAAGATACGCTCACATAAGATTTGTATGAATTACCCTATTTCTTACCTACCAGTTAACTAATAACCTCTTTCCTAGTGAGAAACTGCCCAATGAATCAATCCTATTTGCCTGAAAAATCATTATTTCTTAATATACTGTAGAATTATAGTAATTAAAATCTTACAATTGCAAAGTTTATCCTTTTAAGCTAGGATTCTGTTCTTAGCTTGGTTTTTTTTTGCTGACGCCACGAAGCCTTAATCTGTTTTTTGTTCAAAACAGGAAGTGGTTTCTCTTTTATTATCAATCTCAAAGTATTTCCAATAGCCACCTAACTCAATTCAAAAATGTCTATTTGATGAGTATGCAACCTGTATTTCTCTTAACTGCTTTAAGTTGCCTAACTATAAGGTTTTTGTGATTATTCAAATGTATCCCTTTTAGTAACTGAACTCTGGACTGCTACCATAAACACATGCGAAGATGGAGTACTCAAAACTCTAAAAAATCTACCTGAAAATTTTGCCCCAGGCCATGAAGGTCTTCATCACATTGCCTTAAAGCGAACGACAGGAATAATATCCCCTTATATTGTACTAATACTTAAACGATCTCTTGAAGTAGGCGATATACCAGAGGTCTGGAAAAGTGCAATAATCCCGATCTGCAAATAGGGGATATTGAGCGGTAATAATTCGACTAATTAGCCTTACCTATATTGTATGCAAAGTGATGAAAAGACTCATCGACTACCATTTCTTCTTGAGCACAACATTGTTCCACCGGAACAACATGGGTTTTTGCCAGGACGCTCTGTCACCACTAATTTACCAACGACCACAAATTTGTATCATGCTTTAGATCTAGGGGTGCCTTTGGATCGTATCTATATTGATTTCTGACGTGCTCTTGATAAAGTGCACATACAGTACTTTTTGCACAAAATGGAACATTGGTATTCGAAGCAAACTCCTAAAAACTCCGTTTCTGATACATAGACCTTTTTGCGTCAGAGTTACAAAGTCATTCTCCAGTTGTGAATATTGTATAATCTGGGTTCCACAGGTATCCTTATTGGGCCCTATTTTATTTATTACATTTATGTCGGATGTTCGTAAACTTATTAATTCCAACTACTTCTTTGATACCGACGCCCTAAAACGTTTCAAAATTCGCTTCTCCATTATGACACTACAAAAGATGATCTTTCAAAAATACAACAATGATGTGACATCTGGTTGTTGCCGATCAACACTTCCAAAGGTATATCCATATATCGGATAAAGCAACCCCAACTATCTTTATAAAGTTATTGATTGAGGCGTAGTAGCAGTAGATTAACAAAGTGACTTAGGTTCAATAATTACAAGTGACTTACCTTGGTCTCTTCAAGTTTTAAGTACAGCTAAAAACGCAAATTTTCTTATATCCAAAGCTTTTCACTCGGTCTCTATTCTCGTACCGCTCCAACTTTACCCTGCGTATGTTCGTCCGTCCGCTTCTTGAATTTGGAATATCAGTGTAGTCCCTGTGGCTACGAAGAGACATTCAATGTCTTGAATCAGTTCAATGCCGAGCCACATTCCTTTTACCACAGCTGAAGGGAGGACTGTCTTATGAAAATCGGCTGAAGGTATTAATTCAACAACCCATAAAAGTCGGCGTAAATGTGGCGACCTCATTTTAATGTACCATGTCATAGCGGGTGATTTTTTGAATATCCTGCAAAATGTTTTTGTATTAAAAAATAATCCGTGTTTTAGAGAATTCTTCCTAACGAACCGAGTTTTTGGGGAGTGGAATTCCTTACACAATTTTGTTGTGTCGACTGCACCACTTAATAATTTTAAAAATCGTTTGGAGAGTGCTGTACATGTAGCAAATTTGTAATGTGTTTCCTTGCGTGTATCAGCCTCTTTCGTGTGCACGGTTATGTAAGATAGATTAATTTAAGATTCATCCATAGTAGCTAACTTCACTAATGTTGTTTTGCATTTTGATCTTATTGGGTGTTAAATAATATAAATATTAACAGTAATAACAATAAATTAAGTTACTACCGCCATTTTCTTTACTAAAAACTAGAATCAGCTATATCTAGTCGATGAACTAAAAGTTATACACACAATGAACGCAAAAGAAATCCACCAAGGTAATTCTAAAGCTGGTTTCTCTCTTTCTCTCTCTCTCTCTCTCTTGCTCTATTACTTCGCTAACTGGTTTATCTTAGCATCCACCTTTTTTTTAATCAAAGTGTACCTTTTTTATTTGATCGTTCTATTTTTCCATCTAATAGATTGCTATAAGCACTCCATCAATTAATTCTGCCCTTTCTTCTTGCAAGCTAGCTCAGCAGCATTATTTTATTTATCCCAGTTTGCGGTTAACAGCTAGCCAGAATTCCTGCTAAGCTCAAAATGGTAGCTGCTGAAGTTGACTCAAATAAAATGCCATTTCTTACAAACAAATTAACAACAAATAGATATATTTCCTGTTAAAGAAATAATGGTAAATAAAACTAGGACGTAATACTAGACCAGAAAGCTGGTGGCTATTTTTACTTTGCATTTATACACATAGGAATATTAAATCACGAGCGAAAAACTATTTCTACTAAGCAGATGTTTAAACGCAGTGCGCACACAATCATATCATTAAATCACTCCATAACAACTGTTTTAAACGACTCTCTATGCTGACAACCTATAGCGCATATGCTCAAGCGCAGTGCGCACCACAAATAAGAAAGTGGGTGTACGCACGTTGGCGCGAAATAAAATGCTCTGTGTTTGCTTATAGTACAATATCCGCTCGTAAAATAATCTAATCTCACCTAAATCGGCTTAACCACCCGTAACCTTCCCTCGCTGGTATCAGGCGATGTGTTTATAATGGCACCCTTATGACGTAAACGATTTACTATCACGATGTCAGTAGAACTTTAGAAATCTATGAGAATCTAACCGGCAGCTATTTCAACACATTTCTGCACTCAGACTTCTCCAGGAAATGTAAAAACACTTGCTTTCAACTGGTGCTGGGATACGACTTCCAAAACTTAGTCACTCGGCAAGCAGAAAAAGCACACACGTTTTTATAATAGTCAAAAAACGACTACTAAAATGTGTAGCAACTCAATAGTAAGGGTATGTCAATTATACAAAGTGTATATATTATGTAAAAATCCTCAAATAGCTGTTCTGAAAGTAATCATCATTGAGCGTTTGTTTAAAGGCCAATTTTTGGCTAACACTTATTACAAACAGTTGTTGAAACAAGTATTTACGTTATTCTACCACTGCAGACAGTAACATTATTAAAGATTATAAAATGTTTAGTAACGACTTTAGTGCGAGTAAAACATATTCTCAATATGGACGTCTTCTTCAAGACGCAGCGCGCCAGGTTGGACCAACAATAAATATATAAGTACTTTAACGCAATGCCATCAAATCGAATCACCCCTTAGTTGGTGTTCGAGCTTAGAAGTAAAATTTTTAAACTTTAAATATTAATTCTAGGGTCCGGGCAATGCCCCTCACAACAGTAATCATAAGAGCATCGTCACCACTTGGTGCAAAACCAAAAAAGGCCACTTACCTCTAACGAATGGGCTTAGAAAATTTTCTATACAGTTTTAGTTATAACTCTGGATGAAAAACCTTCTAGTCCTTGTTGTATCAAAGAGTCCAGATAAACGAAAGACTCAAAAAATTTATCAATAGCATCAAAATTCCCGGATTGGTACGATTTGCCGTCGCCGGTTCGCCGTCGACCCGATTTGCCGTCGCAAGTCAGTAATAGATATTTATGCATTAAGGGAGATATGGATATGTTTTTTCCCTGAGGTTGACATGTGTAAGTCAATCGAAGATAAAGAACATGAATATCTTCCGTGGTGCATACAATATTTTATCTACTAGCATATTCGTAAAAATAGTATGAAATTTGAAAATGTCATAATGACATTTAAAATTAGAATATGTAAGTAACATCAAGGATTTCCTCATTGTATGGTTGCTAAGACGTTAATTGTAGTTGCATTGTTACCATGAGTTTAAGGGAGAAATAATTTGTCCCTTCGGAGTTATGAGTAGTGTTTCATTTTTGTTTCTATGACGAAAATATACAATATCATGTTGCTAGTAAATAAATATTATTATTAGAGCCCGTAACAAAAAACTTCTAAAAAAAGGCAGACATTTAGGCATTATAAAAACTGAAAATACAAAATATTACAGTAAAGTAAAATTTTAATAACTATAATTCATACGTTTATCTGGAAAAACTGCAAGTGCTTAAAAAATAAAGATATTATCTGTAAAATAGAATTCTAATGACAACAGTTTAACAAATAATTAGAAAGTAATGTTATTTATTTCACAAAAAGGTAATTACTATGTAAAAGGTCGCCTTAATCCTGTCTAAGAAGATTAGATAAGATGCAAATTACTGGATCTTTTTATGGATTTTCTTAACTACCACCTCTTTTTTGTAATATAAATACAAACAATTTCGGTAGGGCGTTTTAGTATCTACAGACTTTTCGTGACAGTAAGAAGTTTTAATAATGGACGGAACTATTTTGTCAAAAAGGGGAAAAGAAAAATTTGCTGTATATAGTTTTGTTTATATGTTTGATACATTTAGTAAAAGTGATATTGGTGTTAAATTTTGGAGATGCGATCGAAAACGGATGTGCAAGGCAAGAATTAATACTAGAAATGGTGAAATTATTAGGAAGTCACGCAAAATTCTCACGATTCCCCGGCGGTTAATGTGGAAATTGCACAAGTAGTAATGAAAGTGAAGAAACGTGCTGCAGAAACAACTGAAGGCACAATCCAGGTAATTTAAAATATTATTTCACAATCACTGTTATTTTTAAAGAATAGGACAATCTGAGCATGTTTTATATTTTATTTTTTGTTACTGGTAATCAACGCATGTATTATAAATACAACACAAGCTGCTCAAGTTAGACTTCCAAATAATTGCGCCTTAATAAAAATAGTTACGACGTAAACATAATGTGACTCAAGCTGCACCCCCAAATTCTTTGAATCTTGACCAATTAATATTACCAGAGGCTTGTAGAATTTACAAGGTGCAACCTGAAATTGAAGAGAATTTTTTATTGGCAGATAGCGAAGAAGAAGCCAATAGGATTTTAATATATGGAAGGCAAAGCTGGCTTCCAAACCCCAAATACGTGGTACGCTGATGGGAAATTTTCAATAGCATCATGGTTATTTTTCCAAGTTTACACTATAATGGCTACTAAAAATAATGGCGTACAACCAATAGTTTATGCCCTTCTACCGAACAAACAACGAGCCACATGCAACCGAATGTTCGAATTGATTAAAGGTTTAATTTCAAATTTACAACCAGCAGCAAACCACTGTGATTTTGAACAAGCAGCATTTACAGCCATGAAAGATTGCTTTCCAGGCGCGAACATCAACGGATGTTTCTTTCATTTGGTCCAAAATATGAGGAAGCATTTGTGTGCAAGGGGACTTCTTATCGAATACAATAACGATCCACAATTTGCCCTGAACGCCAAAATGGCAACTTCTTTGGCGTTTGTGCCCACTGTAAACTTGGACAAAGCTATTGATGTTCTCGCCAATGATTTACCTACAGAGCCGCAACCACTCCTCGATTGGTTTGAAGACAACTATGTAGGGCGTATGAACAGGTATATACATTTTTTTTCGTTTTTCAAGATGGATACACTTTTATTACATTAATATATTTACAGACGAAGAAATAGTAGACGTCCGCCCCCTTTTTCCTCATGAAATGTGGAACCTTAATCAAAGAACATTCAGTGAACAAGACCGAACAAATAACCATGCGGAGGCCGCACATAGAAGACTTCAGTTGGAATTAGGAATGTATCACCCAACAGTAGAATGAGGACCGCTATCCCCTCCACTTTTTATTTGATTCGCGGATTCGCGGTTTAATTCGCGGATTTATTCGCGGATTTCGCGGTTTTAATTCGCGGATTGACCCAATTAATTTCGCGGTTTGATCTAATTAATCACAGATGAAGTTTGATATGTAATTTACATATGTGCTACTGATTAAATTACGCGGCGGCCATTTTTAATTTGCTTCCGGAATTACGCGGCGGCCATTTTATGTTCGCGCGAATATTTGAATTTGAAATTTTTCATAGTTTTTTCTAAGTTCCATTTTTTTAATTTAAACTTCCCGGGTGTCGTCCATCTTGGTTTTCTGTGCGCGCACTTCTCTCGACTTACTTTTAATCTCAATTTTTCAGATTTCTTTCTAATTTCAATTTTTTTAATTTAAACTTCCCGGGTGTCGGCTATCTTTGTTTTCTGCGTGCGCATATAAAAATGAACAATGAGCCTACGTAACTGAAATTTTGCTTATCGAGATGCTTGTGGTAGAAGATTTTTCAATGAAATTGCGTGTTTTGATGGTGTCAGAACATTGTTTTCAACGAATTGCGCGTTTTTATTGAAAAATTATGTTAATTTGTGGTCAACATACATATATTTCTATCAAAAGTATAAGAATTTTTGAATTTTGTTTATCGAAATGATTGTGGTAGTAGATTTTTTCAACGAAATTGCGATTTCTTTTAATTTTGAGCGATGCATTTTATAAAAAAGTGTAAAACATTTGCAAAATTATGCATAGTTTATGTAACATGATGTCGATTTTGTAAAAATTTATGATGTGTAATGCGTGATTTTTGTTCAATTTTCGTCGTATGTTGAGTAAAAATGTCGTTTTTTTTGTATAATTTCAAGTGACATGATGTCAGTTTTTGTAAAAATTTATGTGAGATGATGTGGACCAGAACATTTTTCAGCGAAATTGTGTGTTTTTATTCAAATCTTACTAAAACTGCAACAAGTTAGAGCAAATTTATGTTAATTGGTTGTCAATATGCATATATTTTCATCAAAAGTATTAGAATTTCTGTAATAAAATGCACAGCGAGTCTACGTTACGGCAATTTTGTTTCTAGAAATGTTTGTGATAGAAGATTTTTCAATGAAAATGGAATAAAAATATTGTTTTTGTCGTTTTTGGATAAAACTTTTTCAGCGAAGTTGTGTGTTTTTATTCAAATCTTACTAAAATTGTAACAAGTTAGAGTTACGGAGTTTGAAAATTATTAAGATATCATATCGATGCCTATCCACGCCAAATACTGTTTTTGTAGAGAATTTGAAACTGAGCTAGCATGAGTTCTTAAAAATTTGAAAACGTGCACGTTTGGATATACTGCTGGGCCATAATTATCTATATAACAGCAATGAGATAACATGAACAAGAAGATAATACGTATTGCTTGAGTAAGAAAGAGATAGCCATACAAAAATTATATTAGTAGGCATGTTTATACTTGACAAATGGCATAATTAAATTAAGAGTCAAGCCTTCTCGAATATTTGCTACTATGTTTATCTCTTTCTTACTCAAGCAATACGTATTATCTTCTTGTTCATGTTATCGTATTCCGTGACGCACAATGCAAAATCGTCTCCAACGGTTTTAAACTGGCCTCTTTTTGAAATTTGATCGAGGAACAAAATGTATTTGCTCTACTAAAAATTTGCGCATAAACTAGATAGCATACGTTCTGTTGGGGCAAATTATAAAAATAAAGTAATTATTTCTATTCATATAGCTTTCAAATTTCAATGGTCGAGCGGAAATCTCCAACTATATAGTAGGTAGAGACAATGAGAATCTCTGTTGGGACAATGGAAATATCGTTAATCCACTCATGCGCGTCTCTCATATTATAAAGATAAAATAATTAATTATGGCAAACCCAGTTGCAAAAGCAGTTTTTTAAAATTACTACACCTCGTTTAATACCACAGGCTATGCAATCCCATTCTTATAATTTAAATTTTTGAAAAAAATAGTTGTTTTAAATCTGGCAGTATGACGTCAGAGCAGAGAAAGTAGCTTTCCGTTATACACATAAAATTTGCAACGCCTCGGTAGCTCTGTGGATACGTTGTCTGGGTACTAGCCAAACAACTAGGGTTCAAATCCACTTGGGGCCAGAGATTTTTTTAAATACAAACAGCCCTTCTGTGATTGCAAGAGAGAGACAACCAGATGAGGGAGACGGAAGATCTACCAGTTTGAAATTCAAATATTTCCGCGAAAATTGAAATTAAAACGACAACCGCGAGAAGTGCTCACGCCGAAAACCAAGATGGCCGACACCCCGGGAAGTTTAAATTCAAAAAATTGAACTTAGAAAAAAATCTGAAAAATTGAGATTAAAAGTCAGTCGAGAAGTGCGCGCGCAGAAAACCAAGATGGCCGACACCCGGGAAGTTTAAATTAAAAAAATGGAACTTGAAAAAAAATCTGAAAAATTTCAAATTCAAATATTCGCGCGAAAATAAAATGGCCGCCGCGTAATTCCGGAAGCAAATTAAAAATGGCCGCCGCGTAATTTAATCAGTAGCACATATGTAAATTACATATCAAACTTCATATGTGATTAATTAGATCAAACCGCGAAATTAATTGGGTCAATCCGCGAATTAAAACCGCGAAATCCGCGAATAAATCCGAGAATTAAACCGCGAATCCGCGAATCAAATAAAAAGTGGAGGGGATATCGGTCCTCATTCTACTCCCAACAATCTGGAAATGTAGTGAGGGGTTACGGAAAGTGTTGTTGGTAATCATCCACCATTAAAATTAAAAAAATATAGGGATGCAGACGAGCGTATTTTATCGCTAGTTCAGAATTTTGATGATAACACCGATATTTTAATAGTTATTTACTATACAAGTGGGATAACAGCATCATTAATATAAGCGTGTGTAAGTTACAAACGAGTGCGTAGCACGAGTGATGTAAGCACACAAGTATATTAATGATGCATTATCACACATGTATTGTACAAAATTTTATCTACGACTGCCTAAAATTGATAAAAGTGCATTAAGAGAAATGCCAGATCTGTCATTTTAAAAAATATTTTAGTAGGCAAAAGTCATTATGTCATTCATTTGACACTATTTCATTTACGTAATGAAGTCAGTACACAACTCAGTTGCGTAATGAAACCATTACATAACTGAGTGGTGTAATGAGCTTCATTACCTAACTGAAATAGTGTCAAATGAGTGACGTAATGCGTTACTTATCCCACTGGAGTAGATAAAATATCTTACGGGCTTAGTACATAATTATGAAATGTAACTAACATTACATTATATTATATTGTATAATAAATATTATGTTGAATTAATGACAAATGATTTTTCTTATTAAACGACCCATTTTATTTGTACTAACTTAAAACTTTAAAATGTTCCGACGGCGAACCAGCCTGGCGGCGAATTTGTCGACGGCGAACCGGGTCGACGGCGAACCGGGTCGACGGCGAAACGGCAAGGACGAATCGGCGACGGCCAATCGGCGACGGCGAATCGTACCAGACCCCAAAATTCTCTAACAATTTATGATGGTAAAATTTCGTTTATAAAATACTAAAGAAAATGTTATTCTACAAAGACTTTTAAATTGTCACAAGTTACGCTTCTCTTGCCAGTAAGTTACTATTTAAAGCAATCTTAAAGTAGCCTGCTAGAAATTAGACTTAAGATAAAATTAGTTATACTGTGGTAAAAAGAAATGAATAAACTTTAAGTTTGTTGCAGATTCATACTAAGCGATGGCATATAGCCGCTTTGAAAGTAGCAATCTAGTAATAACCAGTAATAATTCCACTTCAATTTCGTCTTCTAAATTATTAATGCATTGTGCAATTCCAGCAAGCTGAAACAAAAACTTGCCATTTATTATTTCTAAACCACAGACTAAATCATTTTCTTGCACCGAACGCAATTAATCTTTACATAATTTGGTCCGCATAGCAGTCTCGCATTTAAATCCAATATTTACCAAGCAAACGGTTGCGAAGTTGTAGTTGAAGGGACGGTTTGGATTCGATTATAACTTTTTGATTTGCTTGTATACTGAAAGCAAATCGAGTAACACTGGAATTGAACAAGTTATTAAACGATTTTTCAAAGTATTAAATTTTAAATTGGCCGGTTTCTACGAATATTCCAGATTAATATTTTGCAGACGAGTAGGTAGGGAGTGGGATTGGGGTTAGTATTAGAAGGTCGAAGAATTCCAATTATTCGCCTTTTCGATAATCCGTGGGACAAAATCCTGAAAAGGAATCACCTACCGCAATTAAGTTTCTGCGATTCACAAATCAAATGTCGACGCTTGTCAATATTCCGCAATAAAAATGTACCTTCTGAAGGAAGGAAGCGTTCTGATAGGTTAACTGGCAATTGAGGCACTAAAGACATCTATAATTGGCAATTCTGAAATGAAATCAACTAAATTTTTATGGGTGAGCTACGAAAATGGAAAGAGGGAAAGCCGGAAATTATATTTACCGTTTCTCTTCCAATTGCCTCGTCGCACTCCTTGCACCTGGTTTGTATTTATGTATAGGAGGCGGCCAATTAACTGACGAACCTTGTCCTTTATTGAAAATTCAAATTGCATCGGAATACTGCATGCTATCGAATATGCTCAGAATGCATTAAGAATTTAATATCTTAAGCAAAGGCCCTCAAAGGGCGTTTTTGCATATAAATTGCATACTTCTTTTCAATATATTTCCATTTTTCGTAACTTCGCCAATCAATAGCGCTACTGCCATGCTCTTTGAAGATAAGCAAATACATGGCAGAACAGGAAGATATTCTCGGGCGATCTCTTTTCCTCCTCGAACGAAATTGGGTATTACTCCGTCGCTGAATATACAATGCGCTAAAACCAACAGGAGTTTTTAAATCCGTCGCATCTTTCTGGAGATTTAAAAAAGCGGAGGCTAAAGAAGAAATTTTATACTGTAACGACATGTTGTTAATAAACACCTCCGAAGAGAAGATATCTAAAAAAGTGCAGGTAAAATTTCTTTTAATGTACATAATAGTATATTATGTTATTAAGAGTAAAAGTGATACTTTGTGTGGCGAGACCGGATGCGTAAGCGAGTCAAACTAGTCCGGGTGAGGAACATGAAGTCACTTTAACTCCAAATAGCATGATTGTATTTTACTTTTAAATTTTAAAAATGAATACGTCGGTTCCCGAAGAAGAAGGCCAATATCAAAAATATTCCAACGCTAATGAAGTTTTGAAGTACTTTTATTCCACCGGCGTAGAAGTAATCACTTTTGCATAAGTTGTCACTTTTCTTACGTTTGAAAATTAAATAATTATTCGGAGTCTAGCTATCGACACCTGATATTAATGGAAAGTGTGTTACCTTATACTTTCAAGACTTATTAAACACAAACTGTTTGTTTATAATTGACTCAACTAAAGTTGTAATAAAAGAAAAACTAAAAAGCCAAATAGTATTTAAAAAAATCTTTTTGAGAAAAAATATAATCTATCTTCTAATTACTTTAACGATTGATAAATCTGTTGCCCATTACTAATTTCAGTAAAACTACTGAACATTTAAAAGTATCACTAATCTAGATTTTATATGATATACAAAATTTATAACTTGTAGGTTCGATGTCAGTGTTTGATATATCCTCACAAAAAATATTAAGTTACAAACGTTTCGAAAAAGAATTACTGTATTTAAATTTTCAATGTGACTAACAGTAATATATTAATATTACCAATTGCCACTTAGCCTTTACTAGAGCTTGAGAGATTATTTTCCAGTTACTTCCTGGCAATACAAAATAAGTGAGTTGCCTATATTACGTAGCCAAGTCGTCTGCCATATTTTCGATATTTATTAGTATTTTTAATTTTGTAGTGTGTAGAAATTCGCAGACAATCATGAATAACATGAGCAAAATGTAAATTTTTATAGAATATCAAGATTCGCCCAACGGTTTTTGCATTATGTATGCTATTCAAATATTTACTTGTTTTATACATGCAAAGGGTATTTTATATACCGGGTGTCCGTTCTCAAAGTCGAACATAGGCGATTAACATTGTATTGAACCTTTTTGCCGATTCCTGCTCGCCAATTCAACTTACAGGGAAGGTAATGGTATCAATGAAAAGATAAAATTATTATGCATCAAATGATACCACTAATAATATTCAAGATGCGTTTTTTATTTTAAAACATTAATTTAAAACTTGGGAATTTTTTAATATGCCATAACTTGCTTTTCAAGTTCGATAGCATTTGTCAAAAACATTGGTAATTAGTTGGCGCAAATCAGGTATTTTCTGTCTACGTCTGTTAAAATTATCTACAGAAAACTGAATTATTTCAATGAATAACGAGTGAATGCGCTGATGTTAATTGCCTATGTTCGACTTTGAGAATGGACACCCGGTATATATATAATCAAAACCCTTATACCGTTAGGTGTCGGGATTGGTCTATACTATTGTAAACACTTGTACATTTCTATCACTAAACACTATGAGCATAACTTATTCCACTCTTTTTTGTCCAAAGCAAGCACTTTTGCTTCCTGCCAGCTTAAATTCTTCCTTCTTAGTGTTTTTCTAATTATTTCGTCCCATGTTTCTTTTGGTCTGCCTCTATGTCTTCTGTTCACTGTTCTCGCACCCCATATTTTTTTAACCTGTTTATTATCGTCCAGTCTTTGTAAATGTCCCCACCATCCCAACTGTTTTTCTTCTATTGTTTCTAGTATTGCTTTGACTCCTAATTCATCTCTTATATCTTCATTCCTTATACGATCACGTCTTGTTACTCCTTTTACCCCTCTTAGGTACTTCATCTCAATCGCCTGTAATCTACTTTTCATACTACTTGATAGAACCCAAGTTTCGCTTCCAAATAGCAGGATCGGTTGGAAGATGGTTTTGTAGACTAGCATTTTAGTGTTTCTTGATACTTCCTTTTTCTTGACTATTGCTTTACATATACTGTAGTATGTTTTTGTTGCCTTTTCTATACGTTCTTTAATGTCCATTCCTTGGTTGCCTTTAACGTCAATTACAACTCCTAAGTATTTGAATGCTTTCACTTGCTCTAGAGTTGTGTAATCTAGTCGTATGTTAATTTTCTTGTCCTCATTGTTTGTTATAATCATCACCTTTGTTTTTTTTACATTTATTCTTAATCTGTAATGTGCGAGTCTTTCCTTCCATATATTTAGGTTATTTTGAAGGTTCTTTTCACTATTGGCCATTATAGCAACGTCGTCAGCAAATGCACATTCTGCTATACCCACTTTCTGCATGTTCCTATAACCCACTTCTAGACTTTTTGTCTTGGTAGCTACTTGTTTAATAATATCATCCATTAATATGATAAAGAGTAATGGGCTTAGTACTCCTCCTTGTCTTAGGCCATCTTTTGTTACAAACTTCTCAGAATTCATATTGTGTGCTCTGACGTAATTGACATTGTGTTGATAAAGGCTTTTTATTGCTTCAATTAATTTTTTAGAAACACCTCTTAGTTGTAAACTTTTCCAGATTAAATTTCTAGGTGCGCTATCGAAAGCCTTTTCGAGGTCTATAAAGGCTACGTATGCCTCTCTCCCTTGTTTCAAAGTTTTGTCAATTAGTTGTTTCATGGTGAATATGTGGTCTTGGATGCTATGTCCTCTTCGAAACCCACTTTGTGAATCCTTTAGTTGTGGTTCTACAATAGAACGTAACCTGTTTCCTAGGACTCTTTCATATACCTTGGCTACTGTGCTTAGGAGCGTGATCCCTCTATAATTTAGGCATTCTTTCTTGTCACCTTTTTTGAATAGGGGCAATATGACACCTATTTCCCAGTCCTTTGGTGTTTTACCTTCCTTCCAAGCCTTGTTGCAGATAATGTGTAGTAAATTGGTGCCTTTACTTCCCATATGTTTGATCATATCTGGTGTTAGTTCGTCATGTCCTGGGGCTCTTCCACTTTTCGTTTCTTTAATGGCTTCTTCAATCTCAGTTAATGTCAGTATTTCGTTTTCTATATCAGTTACGTCATTGTCAATTTGCTCTTCAACGTCATGTTCTGCTAGGTCATTAGGATTTAGTAGTTCGCTAAAATATTCCTTCCATCTGTTCATTATTGCTGCATTATCATTTAGCAGTGAGCCTTCTTTACTTTTAATGGTTATGGATCTGTTTTCTTTTCCTTTTCTGAGCGTTTTAACTACTTTATAGAATAATTTACGATTTCCTTTGTTGGACTCTTCTATTCTTTTTCCAAACTCTTCCCAAGTCTTCTGTTTAGCTTCCATTATAATATTTTTAACCTATATTCTCTGTTCTTTGTATGCATTGTACTTTTGTTTGTTTCTGTTATTTAAGTAATTTTTCCATAACTGCTTCTTGATCTTTACTTGCTTTTTTATTTCGTCATTCCACCAAGATGTGTGTTTTTTACAGCTTTTTGTTATGATTGTACCACATGATTGCTTGGCTGCTTCCATTATTATTCCCTTAAATAATTGCCACGTATCTTCAGCACTCATTTGTTTAGTGTCTTCTATTTTTTCAATTTCTTCTTCGATAATTTCTTGATATCTTTTTGCAGTTTCTTCTTCCCTCAATTTGTATGCTCTGACATTTTCCTTTTTAATAGGAAGTGCATCTTCAACTTTTATTTCGGATTGTGTACTGCTTCTTTTCTTGATTTTTGCTACAACCAGATAATGGTCACTGGATATGTCTGCACTTCTTCTTACTTTGACATCTGTTATTGACCTTCTATTGTTTCTTTGCACTAGAATGTAGTCAATTATGGATCGTTCATTTCTGTTCACTGCTACTCTTGTGTATTTATGTATATCAAGATGTTCAAAGAATGTATTAGCAATTATTAAGTTATTTAGGGTGCAATAGTCCATCATACGTTTTCCATTGTTATTCCTTTTACATTCTCCATGTGCACCAATTACATCTGTAGCTGTATTATCTCTTGTGCCTACTCTGCTATTGAAATCGCCTGTCACATAAATTTTGCCCTTACATGTTTCTGTCACCAATGTTAATTCTTCCCAAAATAGTTCTTTATTTCTTGCAGAGTCGTCTTCATTCGGTCCGGTTAAAGAATATCAAGATTCGCCCAACGGTTTTTGCATTATGTATGCTATTCAAATATTTTGGATATTACGCGCTACTTGTTTTATACATGCAAAGGATATTTTACGTTAACTAAAATTCATTGTATTTTTCAACTATCTGAAAAGCTTTTTTCTCTAAAATCTATTCTATTAATGAGTTCCATCGCATTTCCCATTATATAACATATTAATATCTGGAACTCAAATACAGAAAAATGGATTCTATGAAAATCTCCTTTACAAAAAAGATATACAGTCTGTTTGATTTTAGCTGTTAGCATTGCCAGAAAAACAATTGAGCATCAAATGTGTTAGTTGTAGCAAATACATTCAACATTTTAAATAGAACGTACCCAATTTTATTACATATTCTAAAACTGTAAAAAATGCTCTTTACAACGATATATCACATGTCATAGTTATCTAATCAATTAAAAACATAAAACAATAACTAAGTAACAAATGCACGCTTACGTAGATTAGAGCTTTATCCAAAAAAGTAGGCGGTGAAACAAATGAATTATTTGTCAGTGTCTAGTTGAACAATGTTCCTTAATACTGCCTTGACAACTTATGATATTCAACGTAAATACAACAAAACAACATGAACAAAGTAACAATAAATTATTAATAAGTAAACTAAGTTTAAAATTTCAGTTCATGATATCTAGAGTGTTTGTTCAAAGTGACCTCCCTTATTTTCAATACATTCTCGAGATGTGCTTATTAAGTTTCTTCTAGCTTTCTGCAACACGTAATGTGTTATTTGGCCACAGGCTCTACGAATACGATTTTTAAGATCGTCTAGATTTTGTGGACAAGTAACGTAAACTTGTTGTTTGAGAAAACCCCACACAAAAAAACCTAAAATAGAGAGATCTGGCGATATTGCTGGCCAGTCGATGGGGCCACCATTTCCTATCCATTTTTCACCAAACTTTTCATTTCAAATATTTCAGACGTTTCATCCATTGTGTGGAGGTGCACCATCATGTTGGAACCACATATTGCGACGTATTTCTCGAGTTCTATCATCCAGATAATTTTCGAATTCTGTCAGAATAAAATCGGCATATCGTTCTTTATTAAGCGATCCTTGATAAAAATAGGGACCTACTATAACATCGACTAATATGCCAAGACATACATTAATGGAAAATCTGCATTCCCGAAATTGACGTGGATTCTCCGTATCCCACAAATGATCATTTTTTCTATTAGAAATTCCGTTATTATTGAAATTAGATTCATCACTCCAAAGAATTAAATTTAATAAATTTTGATTATTGTTAAGCCAGTTACAAAATATCGCCCTCCTGTCATTTTATGTCTTTTTAGTATAGAAAATGTTTTATACTGACTTATTCTTAAATCAGCCACTGCTTGACGTATTGAATTTCGTGGGTGTGCTCTAAAATACGCAAATACTAAAATATCATCATCATTTGCGGCACGTCCATTTCTTGCCCTTCGTACCTGATCATTAAAACAGCCATTTCTTCGTAAATTACTTTCGAGCCTTGTAAAAGTACGAGGATGTGGATGTCTCCTTTCTGGATACATAGCTTGATACATCACACAAGCTTCTCTATTATTGTCATTACATCTGATGTACACCCTTAGCATATCCATTTTTTCATCATTAGAATAATTATCACCCATTTCGTGCTACTTAAGATGAAAATAACAATATGTAGAAATTTACGCAGTTAGTTTGACACTAAAGTTACAGCAATTGTTTTCATGTCCTACCTTTTCACAGCAATGTGTTCAATTCGCCTTAGCGTACATTTGTTATTTAATTATCCATTTATGTTTTTAATTGATTAGATAACTATGACATGTGATATATCGTTGTAAAGAGAATTTTTTAAAGTTTTATAATATGTAAAAATTGGGTACCTTCCATTTAAAAGTTTGCATGTATTTGCTACATCTAACACATTTGATGCCCAATTGTTTTTTTTTGGCTATGGCGGATAATAGAAAATTAAATGTAGAAAAACTTTTCTTGTCTAACATTTTGTCATATCTCCAACAATATCGGAGATATCTGCCGTGACAGCGAAAATAAAACAAACTGTATATTTATGCAGAATGAAATGTTTTTGGTGTTTACCGCTTACCGTCGCAAAATAAGGGAGGAATTTATATAATAATGGTATCTATACAGCCTGTTCAAAATTAAATGTGCACTATTGCTATCTCGGTTCCTATTATAGCTACGAAGTTGCTTAAATTAGTAAAATAGTAGCATATTTCGTGCCGACTAAAATGGCGTAAGCAAAAAAATGAGCTTCGGGTTTTTGACATATGTCAAAAAATTCATTTTTTTTAATGGAACCCCCTGTATATTTTGACGTCAATCGATAGCCAATCTTCTTCTGAACACAAAAAGTTCTTATACCCTACTATCATAAAGTTAATAATAATGAAGGTATACGCCTGTTCAAAACTAAATGTGCACTATTGCTAACTTGTTTATTATGGGAGCTGCAGCGTCGGTTAAATGGGCGAACTTGTAGTATTTTTTACGTAAATTACGGGGGTAATTATAAAAAAACAATTGAACATCGCATTTTTGAGATATTTAGCAAAACTTTTTTTTATTGGAACACCCTATACATTTTAACATATTTTGAAATAAAATTACATTCTCTACAAATAAGCTTAAATGAGTTGCTACTAAAAAACTCGTCTTTCTCTCCACCTTTTGTCCTTGCGAGCGTCGGCACTTATGGTTCTTTTAACAATTTTTTCCATCCCTTCCTGTCTGTTGCCAAGGTTTTCATTTCTTCTACTTTCTTCCCTTTTCGTTCGCCTATCTCTGCTATCCCTTGCATCCAGGTTTCCGTGGTCTGCCCCTTTTTCGTTTTTTGTGACTTTTCATTTCTTGAATTCTTTTCGGTAATCTATTTGATTCCATTCTCGTGATATGCCCAAACCGTTTCAGTTGTCTTCTTTCTATTTTTTGCATAATTGGTTCTTGCTTTATGGTGTTTCTTATTTCTGCATTCCTTATTCTGCCAAACTTTGTTTTTCCTGCTATTTTCCTCAGGTATCTCATTTCGACCGCATTTAATTGGGATTTTTGATTCTGCTCTAATACCCATGTTTCGCCTCCATATAATATCAGGATTGTTACTGCGTTGTATACCATCAGCTTTGTTTTATCTTCTATTTCTGTTTTTGCCATTATGGTTCTGTTTATTGCGTAGTATATCTTTGTAGATTTTCTTATTTTATTGGCTATATCTCGTTCCATTTTTCCATCCTCTGTTACCATGCTACCTAGGTATTCGAATGTAGTTACCTCTTCTAAGATCTGTCCGCTACATTTTATCTCTGTATTTGCTAGCTGTTGTTTTTTATTTATAACCATTATTTTTTCTTATTTGTGTTAATTTCCATTTTCATTTTATTTACCTGTTTCTCCCAGATATTCATTAATTTTTGATTTTGGGGTATGTGTCTGTCATCAATACTACGTCATCAGCGTACATTAGGCAGTCGATTTTTATAGGAATTAGGTTTTTGTATCCCACTTCTGTTTGTAGTTTTAACGCCTTTTCTCTAACGTTTTTTAATATCCTGTCCACTTCTATTGTAAATAGTAATGGGCTCAAACTATCTCCCTGTTTGATATCTTTCTTTATATAAGTTTCCTCTGACTTTTCAGCGTTAATCTATATGGGTATCTTAACATTTTCGTATATGTTTTTTACAATTGCTATAATTTTTCCTGGTACTGCCAGCTTCTCCAATACCCAGTGTATTATTTCTTTTTGGACCTTATGAAACGCTGCTTTGAGGTCTATAAATGCTAAGATTAGTTGTTCTCTCGTCTTCTAGTTTATGATCTACTTGTTGCCGTAACCTTTCTGCTACTATTCTTGTGTAAACTTTGCTTCCCACTGATGCTAGACATATCGCCCTGTAATTCTCACATTGCGTTGCATCACCTTTTTCCCAGTCTGTGGATATTTTATTTTTTCTCCATGCCTCTTTATATATCTCCAGGATCCATCTTTTCCCTTCCAGTCCTAGATATTTAATCATTTCTGGGTTTATATTATCATCCCCACTTATTTTTCTATTTTTTATTTTCCGATAGCTTTATCTACTTCTTCCATTTCTATGTCTCTTTCTTCATCTTCTCTTTCTTGTCCTTCTCTTCTTATATATGATCTTTCTGCTGTATCTTCTTCTTTTAGGTCAAATTCTTCTTTGTAGAATTATCTACATGTTTCCAGTATATGTGGTGTATCTAGCTGTAATTCATTATATTATTTTTGTCTCTTATTTCTTTGATTTGTTTCGTTTTCTGTCCTTTACGCGCTTTGATTTTGTTCCAGAATAACATGTTATTAGACTTATATGAATCATTTAATTCCCTTCCAAAATCCTCCTAACTTCTTTGTTTTGCTAGTTTTACCATCTTCTCTACTCTATTTCTTATTCTTATGTATTCCTCCTTATGTTTGTCCAATTTAGTCGTTATATATTTTTTCCAAGCTTGTTTCTTTTTCTTTGCCTCTTCCTTTATTTCTTGTGTCCACCAGCTAGTCTCTTTGCAATTCTTATTATATCTTGTTACTCCACAGATACCTTTTGCTGCATTGTATTTTTTTTTTCATGATTTCCCATTTCTCATCTATAGTCACTTTTTTATTTTGATCTAGCTCTTCTTGTCTTTTGAATTTGAAGTCCGTCTCTATTTGATATTCGTTCTTTTGTTGTTCATTTTTTAATCTCCATATTTTTATTTTGCAGTAATCTTTCTTACTCTTTTGGTTACTAACTGTATTTTGTGTTTTTGCTATTACTAGTCTATGTTGTGTCTCTAATTGTGATCCCTTCATGTTTCTACCTGCTTTACTTCTCCTGCTAATTCCTGTGTATACACTCTATATAGTCTATAATGCTTCGGGAATTTCGTTCTTTTGCTATGTATGTATATCTATCATCGTTTGGTTGGTTCCAAAACGTGTTTCCGATTTTTAAATCGTTGATCTGACAGAATTCTAGCATTTTCCTTCCGTTTCTATTCAATTCTTTTTAGCCGTATTTGCCGATTGTTCCTATTCCTGCGTTTGTGTCGTCTCCTACCTTGGCGTTCCAATCTGCTATTATATATATTCTATCGTTTTTTTCCTAGTATTTTATCTAGTGCTTGTTGTAATTTTACATAGAAATTATCTACCATTTTCTCTTCAGTTCCTTCTGTTGGTGCGTATATTTGTATTATATTCAATGTTTTCTTTATTTCGAGTTTCATCTCTATTATCGTTGATTACCTTGGGTTGTAGCTTGTCACATACTTATCTAATTCTCTCGTTATCACTATACCCACTCCTTCTTTTGCTCTACATCCCTGATTAACTTCTGAGTAATAGAGAATGTAATTCTCATTTAGGTTTTTAATTACGTTCCATATTTTTTTTGTTTCACTTAATCCAATTAATTATCCTAATTTCATCTAATAGCTCCATTTCCTTACCAGTGAGCGATGTTATGTTCCACGCCCCTATGAATAATTTTTCTGTGTTCAGCTTCTTTATCTTCTTGTGCGTTGTTTTTTTTTAAGATTTTATTATTGTAAGTTCTCTTTCCTTTGATATTATAACTACTATCTTCTCTGCCGGTTTATATTTTTTATTGGTTTTGTTCGTAGTTTTTATATCATCATTTTCCTTCCCCATTGCCTGTGTCGTCATCATTATTTTCTGTCCTGTGTTGGATATTATCAGTTTTTTATTTTCTTGCGGTGTTAGTAATCTTAATAAATTTTTCTCTCAGTTTTTCTTCCCCTTGAGTTTCTGGCGATCTCTGGCTCATCGTGCTTCCTTTCTTTGTATGTTGCTCTTTCTCTAGATGTAGTGTTTCTGTTACTTCGGAGTTATTCGATTCCGTTGCCTGTCCCTCCTATCTTTCCTAATTTTTCCTTCATCAGTTTGCAATAATTTATTTATTTTAGCTGCTGTAGTGTGAAAGGGTCTCCGTTTACTACTAGGTTGTTATATCTGATTACTGCGTGATGTCCCTTGTTTCTTATTTCCTTCATGTGAGTTACCAATTTATTTCTTTGTTCTTGCATTTCCTTGGTGTAATCTTCCTCTATGTAGATTTTTGTTCCTTTAAGTTTCTTCGTTGCGTATAATATCTCAAATTTCCTTGTGCAGTATTTTAGTTTCATTAAAGTCGGTCTACATTTCCCATTAATTTTTCTAGCTCTTACTTTTTCTTTTAATTGCAGATCCTTCTCACTGTCTTGTTCTTCAGCTCCGTGTATAATAATTTTTCTTTTGCTTATTTCTTTTTCTATTTCTTCAATTTTATTTTCTTGCTGTATTAATCTGTTCTTAAGCTGTTGATTTTCTGTACGTAATTGCCTGTTTTCGTCTTTAGTTCCTATTAGTTCGTTTTGGACTGAATCTATCCTATTTTCCATGCGTTCAGCTCTGGTATCCGCTCTATCTAACTTTTTACTTATCTCTTCCAACATTTCCTGCATCTTTAGGTCGTATTCCCGCAAAATTTTTATGAATTTATAACTTCCCGCCTATCTTATACTACGCCACTGGACCACGCCGGTATTTCGCACCCGCGTAATTGTAGCTTCCGTCCACTACCGCGAACTTATTCCGTTAACTTTACCCAATAAGTACTCAATACTCATTACTCAGTACGGCCCTGGCTTCCCGCGTTTATTTAAAGTTTTCACTATGATTTGCGCGCCATGCGCTGGTCGCTCGTCAACTGTTGTCACTTTGCTTCTTATAAGCGATTTATGTTTTCCTAGATATCCGACATTAGTTATTTTCATTACAAGCGTCGAAAGTAGCAAATATCGTGCGAGTGTTGATTAGACAAACGAGGGCGTAGCGAAGCGAAGCCCGAGTGGATCTAAAACACGAGCGCAGTTTCAAGTGCAGCGCAGTTTGAAACCGTGGGAAGTAATGAGGTATTCTGGCAAGTACCCTGGCGTGCTCAAATTCTAAGGTGTGCCCATTTGTAAATGTATGCTCAGCTACGGCTGATTTTGTGATACGGTTGTGTTTGCAATCTCCTTGAAGCTTTTGACGTCTTAGATCAACGGAACGACCAGTTCATCTAATGTAACTCGAGCCGCAAGAACAAGGAATGCAATATACGCCAGTTGTTTTTAAACTTGGAATTTTATCTTTTACGTATCTGAAGCCGTTACCCAGACTTTCATTGGTCGTGAACACAGTTTTTAAGTTGCATCGTTTCAGGACACTTGGTATCCTATCAGTCGAGCCTTTAACGTAAGGTAAAAACGCTTAAGGCTTTCAGAGGTGCGAATTCTTCCTTAGCCTTTTTCCCCATAGTCTTGTATAGCGCTTTTCGTATGGCGGAAGTTGTGTATCCGTTCTTTTGTAAAGAGTGAAATAGATGTTCCTTTTCTCTCTCTCTCTCTCTCTCTACATTCTCTGCATCTGAGATACGAACGGCTCTGGTCGCTAGAGTCTTAAGAACAGAAGGATCAGAGACTAAGGCAGACAGCAAAGACACGAAACATGCAATAAGCGCGATCAAAATTGGACCTAGAAAGCTGAAATTTTGCACAGAGGTTGTCTTTATGATGTATACAAGGAATAACGAAGGATATTTCGAAATTCAACCCGTAAAGGAGAATGGAAAAATAATATTAAATAGAAATTTCGACTTGAAACTTCGTAGGAGTACTCCTAAAAACAAATAAGCAAACATGTATTTTGTGATTTTCCGAAAATCAACCCCTTAGGGGGTGAAATGGGGTAAATAAGCCTAAAATACGATATGGGCGTCGTTATTGAGGTTTTTTGGGACGTTGATTGCGAAAATGGCATTTATTTTTAAGTCCAAGACGATGGACATGACATAAGGGAAGGGACGGGACGGGAAGGGATGGGACGGAACGGCACCGGACGAGACGGGACGAAAAGGGAAGGGAAAGGATGGGATGGAAGGAGAGGGGACGGGACGGGGCGGGAATGGACGGGACTGGACGGGAGGGGAAGGGACGAGACGGGACTGGGCGGAAAGGGAAGGGAAGGGAAGGGATGGGATGGAAGGGGACGGGACGGAACGGGACGGGAAGGGACGGGACTGGACCGGACGGGACAAGACTGGACGCGACGGAACTGGACGGGAAAGGAAGGGACGGGACGGGAAGGGACGAGACGGGACGGGGCGAGACGGGACGGGGCGAGACGGGACGGGATGGGACGGTACGGAGACGGGGACGGAGAAAGGGACGGGTACGGAGACGGGTATAGGATGGGATGGGATGGGATGACAGAAAATAATTGGTAATTATTTAATGCACAAACAACGAACCTGGCGCGAACGCAGTCGCGGGTAACAGCTAGTCTTACAAATTTTTATATCAACTAAGATTGATGGTATGGTATGGTGTTATAGGTAAAATAGTAATTACTACACAATCGATATATCTTCCATAAAACGAAACACAAACGTAGATCAAACGTTGGCGGCGCCGAATTTGTCACAAGTGAAATCGATATTAAGCTTCAGGATGTTGACTGCAAAAAATTCTGCTTCATTATACAGACAGCTTCGTAACTTTTAGCCCAACTGGATGTTGTGCCACCGTTTGTCGATAAATTAAAGAAAAAACAAGTAGGTATTACACAAGCAAACTATATACAGAAGTTTTGCCAACTGCTCGTCGGAAAGGAAGCGATTCAACTCGATAGCCGCCAGTTAGGGCGATATCCCAGAAAATTAGTTAATGATGTTAAAAAAGTCGCCACAGACTTTAACAATCTTTCTAGTAACTGCTCCTTTCAAGCCTGAAATGGGGGAGCAGTCTTTCGGTTTGTTCACAACGATGATTGACTTTGAATATCTATAATAAATGATCAAAAGGATTATTCCTACACCTATATGATGTCATAGGGATTCTAATATTTTTAAAAGGAAATAGCCATTGATTTATATTAAAACATTCATGTATAGGGATCTTACTAAACGTTTATGAATTTATCAATAAATCGCTGCGTTATTCAATGTTTTTGGAAAGCGCCACTGATTGTTTAATTGGTTGCAGCACTTTCAACTATAGCACCAAATAAGGGATTAATTATAACAACACAGTAACTCTTTAGCTTTTTAGCGCTTTGTTGATCTATAGGGCAAAACTGGTTCCGTCGCAGACTCGCTAGCCGTTAAAAAATCATCTGATAACCTGCAGGTCAAATCGGAAGAAATTGGTGACGACGTAAAGATGACCTTCAACGAACAAGGAGGTGATTTCTAATTAGGAAAGTGTTGTTGAATCCTGAAGAAAATATCGTTAATGCGTTCAATGTAACGGGAGTTTCGGAAAACGCTTCTTCCATAATAACTTTTGGGCAGAATGGAATTTGAAGATTATTCCACCTGCGGCGATTTGAAGACAGTCCCTTTGGTAAAGTAATTCCCCGCTATTTAGTACACAACTAAGTCCTTATAAAGGTCAGGACCCCTACACGGAAATTATGCGTCACTCAACTTTACAACCAATCACTAGCTTTGCTTACAGCACCTGTAACCTGGTAATTGACCTAAAAAACTTCGCGCACTTGAATTGCCGCTGGTGCTTTTAAAAAACACTGGGAGATTAGTGAGGCCCATGATATAAATACAAGGGTATGCTCGAGCGCAGCTTTTCTCAGCGACCAATGAGAAAGCGTGAACCAGACTACGTCATCAATAGGTGGCAATTTGAAAGTTATGTTTTAAAAGTCGTATTTTGCATTTGTAGTGGGTCAAGTTAATGGTGAAATGGAGGGAAATCGTACGCAATTGTAATAAATGCTATTTTTCGTGTGAATAATACGCGGTTTTATTGATTCTCGTACATTATAACTCTTTTCCGCACACAGGAGAAAAACCTTATCGTTATTCTAACGCGATTTAGTTGGACATGCAAAAATCCACACAGGAGAGAAACCGTATAAATGAGGTTAGGGTTATCGACGTGCAATGCGTGCAACCATCGTCCAACATGCCGAAGCCCTCCTGATATACCCGAGACCATGATAATCATGCCCGAGACCTTACGAATGTGACGTCATGTGGTTCACCTGCGCAGTGGGTTACCATCTCTCGAGCATACCCTTGTATTTATATCATGGTGAGGCCCCAACGCGGGCTTCAGCGAGATCAGCAAAACTTCCAACGTCTCGTTCCCAGGCCCTAAAAGTTGACTCAGCGCCTTTACACGTGCGCTGCGGTTGCGCTTATCAGAATATATGGATACATGTCCTTTTTAATATCTTTTTCGCATCTTAGCGAGGCTAAAGACTTAGGGAACAAAACAATCGATATTTCGATCTTACATAGTCATAACTGCAATAACAAACTTCCCCGAATACAACCTAAATGTGCTTGATATTACGACATCTGCTATTCGATTTTTTAGGGGAGCGAAATATTTAATGAATAACCGCGACCTCCTGTTGCCTGCTATTTTAAGACAACAGTCAAAGTCAATTTATTAGTGCAACACAATAGAAATTTTAAGCAGACGAATTGTGTCCCAGGAAAGGTTTTAGGGCCGTTTTTACAGAATTTTTCTTTGATATAATCCGAACTCATGCCATTTTAAACGGAAAACGTAAATTCACCTAACAGTAAATTTTTGCATTACGTCGACCCCTTTTAGGTTCTTCCTGTTACAAGCTTTTTTCTTTCTGTCTTTCTTTCTTTGTAGCTGCTTACTTGCTTTTAGATCTATTTCGGATATTGTCATATACTAGGTGAGTTTTTTAAAATGTTACAAGGCTATATCAACTATTTTGATGAAATTTTGGTGGGATGATAAGGAGATGGAGGAGTAAATT
Source organism: Agriotes lineatus (assembly GCA_940337035.1). Lineage (NCBI taxonomy): Eukaryota > Metazoa > Arthropoda > Insecta > Coleoptera > Elateridae > Agriotes > Agriotes lineatus. The sequence continues at coordinate 18,878 of CALNHX010003795.1, read as the reverse complement.
TAAACATATTTTTGACATTTATCATCCTTTCTCTTCTAAGGGGTGGTGGAGAACTTTGGGATGATGTACTTTTGTTTATAAAATACGAATCGACGAAACTATGTATGTGTACAAAAAAATGATTTAGTTATGATTACGGATTTATGATTTATTAAATTAAATTAAAAAAAATATTTGCCATTTACCTTCAACTTATTTATCGTCTGCCATTGTTGAGAATTTGTTCGAAATATCCCCCTTCAGTTTTCAAATACTTTCTCACTCTTTTTCTAAATGAATTTTATGTCGTCTGTAACATTTCAGATGCCATTGATAAGCAGGCAAAGCAGATTCGGCCAAGAACAAATAAACAAAAGTGTACGTAGTTTTTTACGTACATTCGAATTTTATAAACAAAAGTACATCATCATATTTCAAATTTCAAAGTTACCGCCACTTCTCATAACAGAGAGAGAGGGTATGTGTCAAAAATATGTTTAAATATGTCCTCCCATCTGCCTACTTCCACACCAAAATTTTATCAAAATATTTTAAACCATTTTCGAGATAATGCCTTGTAACACTTTAAAAACTCACCTAGTATTGCCATATGTTTATAAATCTTAATTTCAAGATCACTACCCCACCTATCTTTTACCACTTCTATCAACTGGAAATAAAGTTTGCGGGTTGCTTTACTTTATACTAAAAACTATTGATAATGCACATTAGCGACAAGTCTAAGAAACATATTTTTCGCTCCATCGTGTTTGTTGTTGTCTGTGTTTTCATAGTATCCAATTAATTAAATGTTTTTGCCATCTGCCTTGTAATGGAATATCAGTTCAACTATGAGACTTATTTCAAATTCCGCCAAGCCATTCAGATTCCAATTTTAGGTGCGCAGTTGCTTGCCACGCTGAGGCTGTTTGTATCTAGAGGCAGTAAATTATCAATACTAATATAACAAGGGCGAGACATACTTACCGATAATTTTGCACACGCCAAGAGTCGAGTGCTGGTTGCAATGAAAACTGTCCCGAGGGCTTACCCGAGGGCAGTTTTCTAAGGGCAGAAGCTAGCTTTTACATCATAGCCCGCTTTCCCCGAGTCATAGGTGCTATTGACTGTACCCACATAAAGATTCGCTCCCCTGGCGGTGTTCATGGAGAATATTACAGAAACAGAAAAGGATACTTCTCACTGAATTGCCAGGCAATATGTAATTCCAACTTGGTGTTTATGGATGTAGTTGCTCGCTGGCCAGGCAGCAGTCATGACCAGACAATTTTTGACCAGTGCCAGCAGAGAGCAAAGTTTGAAGCGAACCAGTACGATGATGCGCTTCTTGATTCAGCCTATGCATGTCGACAGTATTTGATGCCTCCATTGGACCATCCTGGGACACCTGAAGAAATGCTGTACAACGAATCGCAAATCAGGACTGGAAACCCAATTGAACGCATTTTTGGGATATGGAAAAGATGGTTTCCTGTTCTGGCTTTGTGTATCAATGTACGTCTTGAGAATGCCATGCCAATTATAATTGCCACAGCCGTGCTTTTTAATATGTTGAGGAGGGCAGGTCAACCTAAACCACCCAATGATCCAATACTTGACCTGCCTATGCCATGGGAAGCTTTAATCGAGCGGGGTCAAATTTATAGGAATAGGAATAATAATATTAATAACCAATACGAAAGAGACCAACCTCGACAAGTTCTAATCAACGACTATTTTAGGACTTTACACCAGGTCCATGCTAATAATAACATAGCATAATGTTAGCTTGTGCTATTGTGCAACTGAAATTATTTGTGGGAAAATAAATAAACTGTAAAGTCACTAGATGGCATTTATTTTTAGATAAACTTTCATATTTTCTACACGAATCTTACTCAAAACCTAAATCCCGCTTCATCTTCAGTACCTGCAGTTGAACTAGTTCTGCTTCACTTTTTTTTTCTTACGTCTATTTCGAAAAGAACCTTATTCCTAGCGTTCTCCTCCTCAAGCCTTGCCTTTGTTGCCTCAACAAGCTGCAATTTGGCCGTTAGAAGCTTTAACTGGGTGTCACCTTGCACAAGACCAGGTCTCCGCTGTTTGCACTGCTTGGCGCATTCTAATTCTTCGGTAACAGTTTGCTTACGCACTGACTCAATACTTGATGGGGTTGATGAAATTGGTACTGTTTGTAATGAACTACAAGAGACAGACTGTGGGCGTAAAACATCAGGCTTCTTGGAATACAGCATCCTGGGCACTATTTCCTCCCACGTTCTTTCTTTGGTTCCAAGAGTTGGCGATTGCTGTGGTACTGATGACTGGAGTGAATTCTCACACTGCGGGATAGTAAGTTCTTCAACATCCAAAATTGTGACATGCTGCAATAAAAAGTAAATATTGGTTATCTGAGGAAGCCAAACAGTTAAAAACGAAGAGAAGTTGAATACCAAAATGATAATATTATGCAAATTTCGTACTCACAGTAATCAAATTGCCATCACTATCGACCGCTCCATCACCATCGTAAGGGTTCATCAGACCGACTCCAGACGGCCCTAATACCTTCAGAACATGAAGATCCGTTTGGGAGGGATCCGCTGACGTATCTCTCTCGCCTCCACCTAATCACGTCATACTATGTTATGGTATTGGATATACAACCTAACCTCAACATTTTAGTAACACCAGAAAGAATGCTGGACTGTCAATACTGACTACCAACTGTGTGGCTCTCCGTTGCACTAGTTTTGCATTGTTTTCACTGGTGAGAAACGCTGGATTTTAGCAACACTGCACGGTTACCTACCGGGAACCTTTCTACCCAACGGATAGCGTGGTGAAACGGGAGCGGTCTACCAGACAGTTAGTAAAGACCCGATAACGTACCGCCCCGGCAAGTACCGGGCCGATAGCGAATTTGTGGTGAAAGACGCCCTACGCAGATAATATAGCAACCTTTGCGTACTTTATCTGCCTAAGCACACAAAATCGTTGCTCTCTTTCTTTCTTTCTACGTTTGTTCGCTATCTCCTCCGAAGATACTGGATCGATTAAATTGTATGATGGCTTAAAATTTTGCTAATTTTTAGACTTAGATCGTAGGCCAGTTTTTATTTTCAAAAAGAGTACGGAAAAGTTTTAATTTAAATAAACCTTTAAGCGGCGGATCGGAGCATCTGTCGCCGTGGGTTATGGTGTGACAGCTGCTGTGGCCGTGTGCTATTAGCTCGGATGATTCAGTATGTTCATATATCATTACAGTAGCGCGTTATTTGAACAACAGAGGTTGGCGCAGGGGTACAGTGCTCACCTGTCACGCGGGTGGCCTGGGTTCGATTCCCGGCCGATGCATCCTTTTTTTAAATTTATATTAATGAAATTTACCTGAATACATTTACGGATAAAATAGTATATGTTATTCGGAGTAAAACTGACTTTATGTGGCTTAGCTGAATTTATTATTTGCCTCACTGACGTTCGGCTAAATAAACTTCAGCTTCGCCACATAAAGTATCACTTTTACTCCTAATGACGTAATCTACTATTATCTTCCTGTAACTAGAACACAGTAATCAGTCAAACGTAGATGATTTGATATTTTGTCTTTACACCTTTACAGCTCTAATTAATTTTTTAAGAATATCGTCGAAATCTAGACCGAAGGGTTTGAGACATATTGTACCTTCCTGTCTTACAACTCGATTCGTTTTGACGCTTCCTGCATTGTCATGAAGTAGTCCTGCTAACGGAGCAACAAGCGATAGCCATAGAGCTTTAGCAACTGTAATAATATTTATCTTACAGTAGCGCCTATTACCATACATTATACAACTGTTTTCAGTGACTAAAATGAAGTTTTATTCACAAGTGAGTTTTCATTATTTATACTACTGCATTGTTGGTAGCACTGTCAAGCTATGTCAAATTCGTAATTTTCAGGTTAAGTTTTGCGTCAGTCTGTGTCAAATAACAAACAAAACCTAACCTACGAACCTCGAATTTGACATAGACTGACAATACACTTCAGTACTGCCAATACACTTCAGTACTGTCAAACGTATATCACAAATCATAGGCGACTAATTATACATTTATTTCGCGTCATATTCTGACTGCACAAACTATTTAGGTACAAGAATTGCTACTGTAAGATAAAACGTCGTATATCACACGTGAGCGAAATGCCATTATAAGCTCGTGAGAAATTGTATCGCTCGTGCTGGGGCACTCGCGATTCAAAATTCTCACTCGCAAATAACGATACATTTCTCTCACTTATACTATAATCTACTATTTTCTTTAACAAACGAAAATTAACAATGAAATAAAGTATTCTTGATACTAACATAATTCAATTTTTTCGATATTCGATAAATGTACTAATTACTTCTTTACTTGACTTCAGGGAGTACCAGGTTCCTTAGACACCACCTGCAATAGTCATATGGTCAAAGTTCTACTTCGAATTTTGCCGAGACTAAGGAGCTCCAATACCAGCAAGGGATCTTTTCATTAATAAAAGGGTTTGGGGTTGCCCATAACTTGAAAATCGAATGTCGTAATTCGAAAATGACATGACAGATAACATCACAATTGAGAGTGGGTGCATTAATTCTAGACATACGTTGGAGCCTGTGGTTTGAAAATACTGCTAGCAGTTGTTAAATATTTGTGTGGTGAGGGGTTTTTAACTAATTGTGATAGACATACGTTGAGTAAATAATGGCCAACTCCAAACGGTTTTATCAATGAAGACCCTATAATTCTGTGTATGAAAGCATTTGTTCTTACTTAACATCTTAACAACTACAAGTCGATCGCCGCCTTAGCAGAAGTTGTTCGAAGTTGGCGTTTTGATAGGGCTCATTAAACTTTCATGTTTGCTGCACCGCAACGAAATTTTGTGATGGCGCTTATGAGGTACTCAGCTGCATTTTCTGATTTAAGGAAGCTTGTATGCTAACCTGCAGCCGCTACCCGAGAATCAACCCTCTTCGAGAGTTGAATTTAGATGGGTAAATCGTTATTTATGCATGCATGCACTCAGATGGACTCGGAAGCTCGTGAATTAGTACTACTCTGAGGTCTTGCCTAGGCATAAATAATTGCATACTTATCGTATGCTTCAAAATCATGCATTGCTCTAGGCATTGTGTGTTTTGCATATTGTGTTCCTCTTTTCCCGTACTCGGAACATTTCGCTTGGAATAATCAGCTTTAATTGGGAGCTCTAAATATATTAGCTTATGAATTTATGTCTAAAGGTGCAAAACGATTGCAGAAATTATGAGAAGCTTTAAATTATGACAAAATGTAATTTGTAACAGCTTTAATAGTAGTGAATAACAAAACAAATATTGAAACTTTATCTACTTCAAATCATTGGTAATTAATGAGCGACGAAGAAAGAATACCCATTTTGGCACTGAAATTTAAAGAATTAATTCAGAAACAGCCTCTAGGTTTTACCAAACGTTTTAGTCGTATTAATAATTACCTTTAGATAATATTTATTATTTCAGAACTTCATTTCTATAACTACATACACCATGATATTACAAATAAAGGAGATTTTTTTTGTATAATACATTGGCTTGACTTTTTTATTTTAAATAAAAGATGTAAGCTGGAACAGTACAATATTCAGTTTACTATGTAAGATCCTAAAGCTTTAATAGTGGACTATATTAAAATGTAAATATCTTTCAAGCACTATCGCAGTATCAAACGTGTATTTTACATTTCAAATACGATGATAGTGACGGTTTTCAAAAAAAAATAAAAATTTGTAGTAATTTTGAACTTTGCTGCTTCTTTTAACGTATTAAACGCCAAAAATTTCTATTTTCCCAGTTGTCTTCCAGTTAATAATTCTTTCTGCATGACTTTCATAACTTCTTTTGCTTTCATTCCCATATCTTCTCAAATTTTGCTTTTTTCTTGAGTCTCATATGACCATACCATTTTAATTTTTCTATCTCTATTTCTTCTAGCATGGTTACATTTGGCGTATTATGACGAGGAATTCCTTTATTTGTTATATACTATGCTCATTATTATAAATAGTTGACAGCTCTCCTGATAACAATCCATTATTGCCTGTTGCATGGGGAACCCGTTTACGACCTGCAATATGTCTATGTTTAAACTTGGTTTAAACACACATAAATTTTAATAACAAAATTTACGAAACCAGTCAGAAGTTCTAAATGTAATTCTGATTTCATAAACAAACAGTTTTAACCTCCAGTTTTACTTCATAATTTCACAAGTTTATACTTAATTTATATCTGTTTTAATCTTGAATTAAAACAGGCAAAATTCAGTTCCCAGTTACGAAATCTTAACAAACGAATATTGTTTCGCCAACATTGAGTAAAAATGCAACTCGGCATTTCGCTTAATAAGCGACCTACAAAGCCAAGTTCAACGCTTCAGTCTGCAAACCCATGCGGAAATATAAAAGCTTATCATGCTGAGTTGCGGTCTTCGGACCTTTAAACGCATTCTATTACACTACACTATTATGAACTTTGATATTGTTACTTCGTTAAGCATTTTCGTTTTATATAAATACAAGTTTATTTTTATAATAAAACAATCTGCATTTAATGTTTGATTCATTCACTACCCCTTCTAAGCCATAATATTTATGGGGCATGAGGCTTTGCTCCAGGGGTTAATTTTTCTACTGTCGTCCGTTCAAGTACCATTGACTACATTGGTTTAAAACGTAAACACAGTCTTGTTTACGTGCTTGACGGATAGAACCAGCGCAAAGTAACGGAATCCTGATTCAGCCTCTCAGGCAATTCTGTTCAGTCTAAAAAATGCATTCGCTCCGTGAAATGAGAATCAGGCTTAAATATAAACGGTTTCCTTTAAATATACTCCGGAAATAGATGTAAAATTTTGCGGTACTGGAAGGAGACGAGATTGGAATTTTATATTCAAACACTGTGCTGTAGAAAAATGAAAGTATGCAACAAAGATCGTTGTTTGCCAAAATTGGTACGGTAAAGCTTTCCCAAATAACAACATTCACGGAACGATAACGGTTACCGACGCATAACCTCTCTGGTTGCAGTAAATTGCGTTGAGAGTGGCGGCGTGAAATCTCAATCTGGTTTAACATGTTTGACGAAGATTTTGGCTAATATAGATCTTATCTTTCTATTCATCCTGTTGAATATTTTTAACGTGTTGTAATCTACGTTAAAATCATCATTTCCATAAAATACATCGGCAGAACACAAAGGTTTTATATAAAGAATCATTTCAATTGAATATAAAAATTAAAAAGCCCCGAATATTTTGATGCAGTTGTTTGTTCACTCTTATCAATGAAATCAAGTAACTTTACATCAACACTTGTCAAGTAGTCTCCGAATTTGCTTAATTACCAGGTGACATAGTACGAGTTTTGCTGTATTAGCAGTATTCATTTGTATTACATCAATTTCAGAAGCAGATCCTTGCCGAAACGTTCCTATATTTATATTTTAGTGTACCAAAATACCCAAAAAATTTTGGTTTTAATTTTTACTCTATAGTTAGTATCCCATTATCTATACCTTCCCAGTATTTAATAGTAATTACAATATTTTATATATTTATATATTTACGCCCCTGTACTCCTACGTGTTTTCGTGTCTCTGGTTAATATGATATTATTTCTCATAATCATTTACTGCTTGCTTATTTTTTTTATTTTTCCGCAAACTGCTCTATTTTGTATTTTCAATATAACAGATTATTTTAACACTTACTGTAACTTGAACATTCCATGTTTCAATTATCATATGTAGAAACGGCGTTACTGGTTGTGAACCTAGCCGTAATTCGCTTTTTTTGTAATAGAAAATGAAGTTTCAAAGCAAAAAACCGGATATTATTATTTCAAAAAATTTCTTCCGACCATATTTCGCCCCTTATAATTGACGTGTGATTAAATATAGTAGCACTACAGATTTTTCATCGGCCTTAAATAATTTTTAAATCTATTGAAATACCAAATTCAAAACCAAGATCAGTTCAAAACTGCTTACAGGCAGGTTTTATGGTATCGGGATGTGACAACCTGAATGCCTAAAAAATGCATATGCATGTGAACTGATTTTATTTAAATTATTTTAAATAAAGAGAGGTTTTATTTGTTTATTATTAATTTTTATTCAAATTATTGCCCATGGATTGAATTATAATTTTCGCTATTCTTTCCTCCCCAAGATAATGGCGACTACGAAAATGATCTAAATAGCCCTTTCCTGCAAGAAATTTTAAAATCATTTGCGACACAAAATATTGTTCGTTTGTTCTTCAAAATGCACAAGTAATTCACTGAGTGTAACACAATAAAACAAACTTTACTACCACATTATGTTGATACAATGGCGGACAATGAATTTAGGCCGGCCTGTCATTCGCTTAGCACTGTTTATGTTGGTGACACTTGAAGTCTACGTTAAATTCTAGGTTAGCAGGTTAGGTTTTGCGTCAGTTTTGACACAGACTGACACAAAACATAACCTGCTATCGTCGAATTTGACATAAACTTACAGTGCCACCAACATAAACAGTGCCAAGCGAATGACAGGCCGGCCTAAATTTATTGTCCGCCATTGTACAACACGTCACCACGACTTAAATTTTTGATGCAACTGTAATTGTCTTTCACTGCAGTGGCTAAAAATTATGATTAGAAGTGGAACCTTTCTTATTTACGTTTCGCAACACAAGCGCACTTGTTCTCATTGTGAAAATATTTGCATCGAAACACTTGCACGAATATGGTATCTAATTTTACAGTATATTTATTTTATTCGCCGATAAATGTTTATAGCGCTAGCAATCCTCCATTACGAGAAAATTCCATGATCTTTTCTAGCAGTTTTACATGTTTAGTTGTCAAAGCTGACGTCGTATCACACACTGCTAAACATTATTAAGGCACGAAGTTTCTTGTGTATTACAAACAGCTCAATTATATTTTATGATTTCAATCAACGCTGTGATCTGCACATCTTCGGGTCGCAGCTATTAACTAAAATCAATCTACTTCAGGCGGCGTCACGAACCCGTGACATCAGAACCATCTGGCCGTATTACTAGGTGGCCCAGTGATTGCATATCGACCAAAACCAGTAGATATAGAGAGTACCGCCATTCTTTGATCCGTAAAAATGCCTCTATCGCCGCCATTTTTGTTCCCACCAGCAATGACTGATTGAGGTATGTCTAAAATTTTACTTGAAATTGGCAAGACTGTAAGTCTATGTCAAATTCGAGGTTAGCAGGTTATGTTTTGCTCCAGTTTATGTCAAAACTGACGCAAAAACTAACCTGCTAACCTTCAATTTGAAATAGACTTACAGTCTTGCCAATTTTAAGTAAAGTTTTGGATTGCCAACAAACGTCACGTTGACGGAATTGTGTTACAAACCTCAAAGTGACGCATATGTCAGAGGAATAAACATGGCGGACGTGGCGGTACTTGAACTGATTATTTTAAATTAAAATTTTTCATAATTTGACTTGGCTAAAATTTGAAAAGTAATTTAGGAGAATATTAGTCAAAAATTATTTAGAATGTATGATATTTGATGATAAATAATAATAATTTTTAAAATTTCACTCGCATTCTGCCTTCAGAACAGCTAATGCCTTCTGTTTCCTAATTATATCCAAGTATTGATTCTACTTAAAGAATTTCTGCTTTTATTAATTAATAATTTTATTACGTAAACCTTGAAAAATGTTGTGAAAGAATTTCCAAAAATCTTTTACTAATCATAATGTATTAACTTTTTATATTGTAATGAACTTTTAAATTACTGATGAAGTCATCAAAAGTGGCGAAACGTTTAATAATTTTTAAATTTACTTCAAATTTAAATTAAAGTATATTTCACGACTATATGATTTTTATTTTCCATCAAAAATCATACATTCTAAATAATTTTTGACTAATATTCTCCTAAATTACTTTTCAAATTATTTTAAATAGATAAATAAATTTTGTATTTGAAATAGGTGCTTGTACACTATTTTCTATTTGTTATTTAAAATGGAAAACTAAAACTATTTCATATTTTTATTTTTGGTGTGGAAACCCCCTATATAAAAAAATGCTAAATCTTAAATCACAAATATTCATCTAATAGCAATATAGTAAAAGTAATTAATGATCCAAGCAACTTAGACGATAACTATTTCGTGTTTTGTATTGATGAAAACGATTCCTGTTCAAACAATTCAGAAACGTTCAATGGTTGACAAGTACTATAATGTTTTCAAGATAATTATCATATCTCAACGTTAAACCAGGATACTACTATGTAGGACTTCTTTTTTAAATATAATAATCCTCCCTTGTCATCAACACCAGGGGAAATGTTACTTTCATAAGAAAAGGATTCTGAATCAAATGTTTTCATAATAAATAAATCTATCCGTTGATCTGCAAATCATTAAATTTTTACACCTATTAATCAAGTTACAATGTGTAATTACCAAGTGATTTAAAAAGTCATGTCTCCCCACTTTGCACATGGTAATGTAGCGATTTAATCTAAAATTACACTTAATGGCCATAATTGTCGGCACTCGGCATCTGCAGCAAGCAAAAATCGTCAAGAAAATTAGCAACGTCGTTACATCCAATTCCAGAAGCAGTTATCGTTACGACGAGACATAAGCTTTAAAAGATAACGCCGGTTTACGCACTGAAAGCCGTTCCGAATCACGGCCGAAGTCGCGACATAGATTACAATTTCCTGATTTCGCATAAAAATTCATAAACCCTATTTGCGCAGATCTGCTTTGTCATTTCGGGCCCCGGTGGAACCCTAATCAGCCATTATGGTCTAACTAGCAGGCACGGAAACCTGATAACGTCTATCAAATTTAACATCACAAAGAAAAAATATCGTAAACGTCACCTGGAAATCTATGGCTCGAAGTTGAAACTTTCGGGGCGACTTTTAACTTGCACCACTACGAACTTGGAACCGCTTATGAATTTGTGAGTGGATGAAATTAAGACTGCTATCTTTTTCATGGCGAGATAGAAGCAGTATTTCTTAAGCTTAAAGATATATTCCTTTTTAATTACTACAATGGAAAAGTCTCTAACTGAGCACGTTTTCTTTTTATATACAGTTAACTATAGCATAATCTTATGTTGCTGTGGGTGTTGAAGATTGAAATGTATTAATTATACTTTTGTACGTCAGACAACGAAAAACTGATATTGGCAGTCACAATTTTCTTGTACTGTACTTTAAATCATAGGCGCCGACTTCGTAAAATTCCATGTGGGGCCATTGGATATTCACCAGGGGATCGGGAGGTGGGGGTACGGAGTACCCCCCCGGTTAGATGGGCGGTCCGGGGGCCCTCCCACGGAAAATTTTGAAAATTTTGAGTTTAAATACACAGTTTTGACGCTTCCAATTGACTATATTTTTGCCACTGATTTATCAAGGTTAAGTTTCAGAAAATATAAAAAATAACGCATAAAATTTAAAAACATAGACAAGCAGCACTTAGATACTATTTAATGACAAGAATATAAATAGGTATGCTAAACAGATTTATTCACAAACACATTATACTAACAACTTAAATATTTCTCTGTGAAAACAAAAACAAAAACAAATTCTACCTCATAAAATATAAAAATAAACTAGGCAAAAGACAACTCCAACTAACAAAGTTACTCCATAAAAAATCTATTTTGAATTTAAACACAGGAATTTTGTGTGGGGCCCAGCCCTACGTCTATCATTTCATGTGGGGCCTGGGCCTGGCGCCCCCATTAAGTCGGCGCTTATGCTTTAAATATTATTTTAGCCACGAGTTTCAGTTATTAGAAATATTTAAGCTTGTTTGCAAAATAAACTGCATACAAAAACGTACTAGGAACGCAAATTGATCAAAATAACAATTTATTGTTTTATTGAACATTAAATTGGGTTAGGTACTTGACAAGTGCTCTGACACAAACGTGAACGTCGGCAAATGTTCAAAAGTTAAATTGATTTTAGTTGTAGCTGTGGTTAATCACACAAAAACTAAAAGAGGGTAACATCAGCCCGAGACTAAAATGCCGATGCCAACTTCAACTCGTCACTAACAACCTTCCTAGGCATAGATATACGTAAAATAGGAATTGTAATTATGGGAGTAGAAATAAAGTTATTACCAAACAATGCTGTAACGCATTTCACTAGGCAGCAGATCACAATTCTGAACAAAAAAGTCCTAAAGGGCTTTACTCAGAACTTCCTTCGGAAGTGGACGTAACGCTAAACAATTTTTTAAATGAAATTAACGGCGATGGGATTCGAACTACAGCGCCTGCGAACACGAATAAAATCCACCCATCGAGTACCCGTCTCGGCTTTACGATGCGCGGCCGTATTTAACAAAAGGGACTTATTGTTGAAACTTTTTGGCTCTTTTACATTACCCTGTATCTGTTGGGTCTCATTTTCGTCAAGTCTAAAGCCTCACATATGTGAAAATTGTTACATTACTTATCTATTTCGCAATTGAAGAAAAAATAAACAAAATTTCTTTTTTAAGGTGCTCACCCTGTATTTATTTGTCCGACACTTTCCAGTTTCGTGCCAGATAGACATAAAATTTGCATGCAAAATATCGTCTTCCTCCAACAAATAGTTTTTGAGATATACCGCTAACAGGCAGACAGGCGGAAGACGACATCTATGGATCCTGAAACATGCAGATCTGAAGAAATCGCGGAATGTGATTTGTTTCGCGATTACAATACTTCCTTCGTCTTTTAGACGAGGGAAGTAGAAATACAATGTAATTAGTTCTATGGCCTTATAACTACTCAGTCGTGAAGAGTTAAAGTTTTATATTATCTCAAAATATACTACCAATTCTAATCTTATCAGAACTTCCTTGACTAACGAAAATTGTTTTAATTGGTCAATTTGTTAACTAGATATTTTTTTTAGAATCCTTGCTTGAAGCAACATGAAATAGTTACATTTCAGCAAGAGAGTACTGTGGCCTGCACAATTCACACGTGCAAAATGTTACTCTAATAGAAAGCAAACTTACTCCTGGAATATTTGAAAATACATTTGACAAATTAAAGCTTTGCGTAAAGACATATTTGGGGTAAGTATACCGGGTGACAATGATCCCAGTGCCATGACTGTATCTCTTTTACTTATGAACGAATTTGGATAAAACTTGTTAGAAGAATATTAAATATAACTTTGGATTGTAAGACACATTACGGTAAATTACACTAACTTTGACTTTTTAAAAGGATCACCCCATATATTAATAAAAAAATATTTTTTTTATATTTTCGAAATCAATGACATATGTATATTTTTATTCAGTAATTTTTTTCTAAAAACGTAGGTTTTTTTAAATATTGATTGAAAATAATATTTTAAACAACCTGTTTCGGTAATTTTTTCTCTGTCTGGGATGGTAACAACATAAGAGTGCAGTTCCTCATACCAACATTAAATATTAAATCTACGATATCTATAATTCAGACACGTAGCTAATTGATACCAATCCAATATCAAATCTACGACGTGTACATATGGCGTTCGGAACCTAACGTATGTATATTAACATTAAATCTAAAGTAAACACACAAATAAATAAAACACAAGGTAAGTATGAAATACACATAAAAATCAATAATACATATTGCTACATCAATAAATGGTAAATCGGCTCAAATGTGAAAATGTTCTCAGTTCATAAACTTATTTACGCCAATACACTTTGAATTGTGGCACAAATATTTATTAAGAAATACGCAAGGTTGTAGCTTATCAACAGTAATGTATTAAGTGCATAGTGAGTTGCCGATAATGCTGGTCAGATTGCACGACCAGCTGGATTGCGATAAAAATATGTCCCGACAGCAAAGCTGGAGGGCGTATTTACTAAGCAATCCAGCGGGATGCAATCTGGTCAGCATTATCGAAGCAAGGAACTATGCACGCAATATATTTTGCGTGACTATTACTTGAATCGATTAAAAAACTAACGAATCATCATTTTAATGTGTAAGGTGGAGTATTACCGATATATTGTTATATAACAATAATTATCGACGCAAGTAGTTTTTGATTGGTTGAAAGTTAAAAAAGCGAGTTCGATCATTGGTCAAATGATATCGTTTGACAGATGTATGCAATACTCTGTTCAATCCTGTGTCGATCAAAGAAGCTAATCTGGCTTCAATCTCGAATATGTTCTGAATAGGACGTTACCAACGTAGAATAGATTACGAAAACAAAGTCGAAAAGAGGCCAAAATCGCAACTAGAAATACTAGTAATCCATAAATTTCGAGAAAATCTATAAATCCTTAGACTAGAAAATGCATCCAATCCGAAAGCTAGAAAATCAAATTCATAACTTGGGGAGCCCTCAAACAATAAGATGCGATTAGCTTACAGACGCGGAGTGCATTCAGAAAAAGTCACTTCAGGTGTAAATTGAATTAGCAACACATCCCCGTCCCAATTAGAGTAATAAGGAGAAAGTAACTTATCATAAATAATCTAAAATACGATAAAAAAGCGTAAGAAGAAATTACCAAAATGTAAAGTATGATCAAAAATTATTGTCATCTACATAGTATGGCTATGGAGTAGTTCCTAATTTAAGAATTCAACTACGTTTACACTTAAATGTCAAACTTGACATTTGATTTGTGTAGATGAAAATAATTTGTGATCATACTAAATTTCACAACCCAACTCACCAAAACTACTCCAACCCGCATAAATTCTCCGGATGACGTTCACATATTCCATTTGACTAACCAACAATAAGGATAGGAAAAACTAACAGAGATACAGCAACCACCCATTTACGCATTCCTTATAAATGGCGAGAGGCGAGGTCTTCGACAATGTCAATGGGTTGTCTTTTTTACTAGTTCAGGCCGGAAGTTCTTCAACTGAAAGAAAACGGAAACAGGCAAGTCGAAAGTGGGGATAAGAGGTTTCAAAACCACAGCGGGACTGGAAAACCTGACCGCAGAAGGAAGTCACTTAACAAGTAAACTAGTACTCCCGGTAAGAACATGTACATATTTGCGAAACAGAGCAGCTCAGTTTCAAATTCTCAACTCTCATTGAAAAATCGCAGTTTTGTTGAAAAAATGTTCTGTCACCATCATTTGAACAAAATTTCAGTTACGTAGGCTTGTTGTTAATTTTTATTACGAAGTTATTATACTTTTGATGGAAATATATGTATGTTGACCACAAATTAACATAAAATTGAATAAAAACAAGCAATTTCGTTGAAAAAATGTTCTGACACCATCATTTCACTTAAAATTTTACAAAACTCACATAATGTCACTTGAAATTATACAAAAAGCGACATTTTTACTCAACACACGACGAAAATTAAACAAAAATCACGCAATCACACATCATTTCACATAAATTTTTACAAAAATCGACATCATGTCACATAAACTATGCATAACTTTGCAAATGTTTTACACTTTTTTATAAAATGCATCGCTCAAAATTAAAAGAAATCACAATTTTTTAAATTATATCACACCATTATGAAATCGTAGATTGATTTTTTGAAATTTTACACTTTGTAACTGTAAAATAACTTCAAATACTAATATTTTAGCTTTAGATTTTGTAATTATTGCAGATTCGTGAAAAAACAAAAGCAGAGTAGAAAAACACAAAAACTTTGTAATAAACAAATATGTTGTTCTTATTTCGTATAATACTTAATAATATAAAAATAAATGTACAGCTGAATGTCTTATTTTCTCAAAATTCGCTAGCAATTTACAAAACTGTAGTTTGAGGTGTACATCATTTCAAATTAAAAAGGCTGCAAGTAATAAAATCAGAATTCGTTTACAACGGACTGTAGAACAAATTTCATTGTGGTATTTTAAAGTTTAAGATGCTCCTAATCTAGAATTCCCTTCGTTTTTGATGTTGATGACATCTGTCTTAGAGTCGTTTTTTTAACGGCCCTTTTTTGGAGGCGTTTCCTTATCGGTGTTCTTCTGACTGAACTTTTTTGATGTGGACTTGAATGAGTAGCTGGTGTTTTTAATTTATATTCTAAATCGGACTCGCAGTTATCAGTTTTCATTTCGGTTTTTTCTGTAGTAACAGTCGGAGCTGGCACTTTTTGCTGCTTAGGTTTAGGCAGCAGCACATGAGCAACGTTAAGGTCTTTGATGTAATCAGCAAACTGTAGGCGTCCGGGTGGATTAATAGTTTTTCGAGGCCTCAGAGTGTCGTGAACTAAATCGACTGTTAGACGCCGGTAAAATTTCACCCTTTATAGTAACGGTACCCTTGTGATCCCAGCTCACATCGTTTGAGGCACTCAAAATGCGTAGGAAAACTTCAGCTTTTTTCTGAAAAGTTTTTGGAAGTGTAGATAAAATAACGGCATTTGATAGGCTGTTACTGCTTGTTTCAATAGGTATTTTGATTGGCTGCCGTGCCTGGTTTGTGAAATGAAGGAATCTTTGTAACACTTGGTTGTACTGCCCCCATTTATCGTGATCAGTTAATTTGGTCCATTTTAGTCGAAAAAGGAGCTCAGCCGTTTGTTCTGGTAGAGCCGTCATGAATAAAAGTAATTATGCGTGCGTTTTCAGTGCAGCCTCTGACGGACAAAGCACTGTTAGTCACAAACACATGTCTCGACCTGTTTTAAAAAGGGAACTTAGAAAAAAACTGAAAAATTTCAAATTCAAATATTAGCGCGAAAATTGAAAATGACCGCCGCGTAATTTAATCAGAAGCTAATGCGTAATTTAATCAGTATCACGGTACTATGAGTGAAAAAGAGAAAGTTATAGAAACCAATGAAGATTGTGTGAGATAGCATACGTTCTGTTGGGACAAATTATAAAAATAATAGCTTTCAAATTTCGACGGTCGAGCGGAAATTTCCAGCTATATAGTACGTATGGACAATGGAAATCTAGATAATCCATTTATGCGTCTCACTCAAATTATAAAATAAAAGAATTATTTTCACGAAAACCAATTAGAAATCCAATTTTTAAAAAATTGTATCAACCTTTAAACACAATAGGTTACACAGTTCCATTCTTATAATTTATATTTAAAAAAAAATAGTTTGTTTTAAAATCTGGTTGCGTGACGTCAGAGCAGGGAAAGTATCTTTCCGATAACTACATTAAAATTTGCAGCGCCGCCGTGGTCTCGAGCCACTAACGGTTGCAGATAATTTATGGAACACGGACGTAGAGCGTTCAAATCGGAGCCCGCCCGCGATTTTTTTAAATATAAACAGCCATTCTGTGAATGCAGGAGAGAGAGATCAGCTTCGATGAGGGAGACGGAACTTTTACCAGTTTGAAATTAAAATATTTGCGCGAAAATTAAAATTAAAACGAAAACCGCGAGAAGTGCGTACGCAGAAACCAAAGATGGCCGACACCCGGGAAGTTTAAATTAAAAAAAGGGAACTTAGAAAAAAATCTGAAAAATTTCAAATTCAAACTGGCAGCCGCGAGAAGTGCGCACGCAGAAAACAAAAATGGCCGACAACCGGGAAGTTTAAATTCAAAAAAGGAAACTTAGAAAAAAATCAGAAAAATTTCAAATTCAAATATTCGCGCAAAAAGTGAAAATGGCCGCCGCGTAATTCCGGAAAAAAATTAAAAATGGGCGCCGCGTAATTTAATCAGTAGCACATATGTAAATTACATATCAAGCTTCATATGTGATTAATTAGATCAAAACGCGAAAATTAATTAGATCAATCCGCGAAAATTTATTTGATCAATCCGCGGTTTAATTCGCGGAATTAGATCAAATCGCGGATTTAATTCGTGGTTTTAATTGACCCAATTAATTTGATATCACAATCAAGGTAGCTCTATTCTACTATCATCAAATCTTCAAAACAAACAATTGGTTTGAAACTTATAAATATGTAAATTACTTGAACTAATTAATCAAAATAATGGTTTCAGAGGACCTCACAAAAGCAGAAAACATTACATTACTCAAGGCGGCAGATAAAACCATATCTTTTAAATAAACCCTAGCGATCAAGTAGCTATTAGGACAAACTGAGGTGGAGTAAATCACTAGGTCTAACGTTAGGCAATAAAGCAAAAATAGATGCTTACATCAAAATACACGTAACAATGACACAGGTATCAGAAGCTTTACAGACTGTAAATACCTTGGAGAAAACATAAATGGCAAGATCGACCATCTGAAAGTAATTAAGCAAAGAATAGAAACAGTTGGCATTAGCATCAAGACTGCGTGTAATGCTATTCTACATCTGGTCAATGGTACTTTAAGGATGTAAAACACGGACGACGAAAAAAGATGCTTAAAAACGTATACAAACCTTAGAAACTTGAATTCTTGGATATATATCTATAAGGTTGTACTGAAGTTTGTGGACCGCAAGAGTAGCAAACAAATCATTGATAAATCAGAAGTACAACTAGTCAAAATAGTAAAAATTAGAAAAATCGGAATACATTAAACACCTATTCGAAGTAATATGCGAAGGAAAAAGAACAAGAAGGAAGACAAAATCATGGTTTAAAAACATAAAATAATGGGCAGAGATAGATTATGATGACTGCCAACCGCGTTTGAGACTGCACCGAAGAAGGAGACATTCTCAAAAAGTCTGGCGATGTCTGCCTGAAATTGAATAATTAGAATTTATGCCGGTTCAACTCTACTTCCAGATTTAAGTTCATTTATTAAGTTATAGAGCAGTTTGAAACTTGGAAAGGTACTTTGATGATACTGTATGTAATTTTATTCTAAATTATGACTTCTATCATTACCGAAATTCGATATGTTTGCGAATCACCAG